>APFE030021098.1:0-20977 GCA_000404065.3 Pinus taeda
TGCTGCACTATAATTTATCATCTGAGATGAGTGGGTTGCCATCAAGTACAACATATGTATCATAATGCCAACACTTAAAGGGTATGGCACTTCCATAGTAGCTACTAGAAGTAGATACCAGTTCAAGCCCTAACTCCTTATATCTGACCTCGTTGGGGACATGCAAATAAAAACAGAGAAAGATCAGACCACTCTGATACCACTGATCCGAATTTAAAAAGGAATGCAAAACATTACAAAGATAACCATAAATATAGAGATAAAGTTGAAATAATACTTCATTTCATTAATTTAAAATACTGAAATATGCTTACAAACAAAAATGGAAATAAACTAGCTCGGGTGATGGTAGCTTATTTCTGAGGAGAGATGTGGTGGCTACATGTCTCTAAATTGTCTTAAATGAGGCTCAAAGGCCTATTTATTGTTGAAAAACAATGGAAAACTCTAAACATCCAAAATCCTAACCTTAGGAGATGAAGCGCCAAACTATGGGCCCCGTTTTGGGTAATTTGGTACATTAACTTCCTGGGGTCATAATTTTGGCATACAATCCTCGTTTGATGCACACAATACCTCATTAGAAAGATATATCTAAGGAATACAACTTTGGGAAAAGAAACATCGATCCATGGACCCATGTTTCTCCTATTCTTCCAAACAAAAAAATCATTTAGGGCCTCAAAACGGCTCTGGAAGTTTAGGACCCGAAAAACTGCCAAAAATAGTAAATTGTGCTACAAATAAGGAAACTGAAAAATTCAAAGAAACAATGGTGGGGTCCAATTGGAATTGGAAGGTGGCCACCAATATCCACCTGGATCAATAAATGGGTATGTCACTATCTCCAAGGGGATTTGTCTAGGTCAGGTTTAGCCTAAAATAACCAATATAAAAAGTGTTAAACAAAGGTATCCATCATAAATACAACAAGATCAATATATGGCCTCAAGTAAAAATTAAACCCATAAGTTTAACATTAACAAGTTTATTTTTACAAGGCATGTGCCTTATGGAACCTAAGTATATGTACCATAACTCTATATCTTTATCACAAAATTGCAAAGACCTAAATTAATTTACTTGTTCAACAATGTTACTCTTTAACATTATTGTTAAAATGCATTTTTTACATTTGGTTGATAAATCATTTCCTCTTTTATTTTTTATAGACTCTTCACTATCCACATTAATAACCTTTGGCTACATGGTGTTACTCTCTTAAGATTCATCATTCCTATTTTTTCTGGGTTTTTAGTTGTCTCTTTTATCCCTTTGTTGGCTAATTTTTTTCTTTACCTTTCCTTTATACTCAGTGAAGGATTATTTTTTTAATCTAACAAAAATCCTCTCAAATCATCAAAACTTAATGAGTAAATTATGGCTTACAAACCAAAACCTTTAAAAGAGACACTAAACAGATGAAGCATATTGTTATGAGTAATAAGACAAGTTCTCTTTTCTCAATTTTTTCATCCTCAATGATTAGTTCATCTCTAATATTTTTAATCCTAGTACAACTTTTTTTTTTTGTTGATGAAACACCTTCTACCATCTTCAAATCAATTAATTGTGTTATCTAAATTATGATATTGGTATCACTTCATGTCTCACATAATAGATTCAACATGTTCCATTTTTTAGGACATGTATGCATCTTGCACATATAAAACAATACCATTTTTCATTAGCATGCCAATTATGGCCAATGCTTCTTTTAAGTTCACCATTTTTTTGTAATATTAAGACAAGGCTCCCTGTAGAACGAATTAGGATCCACCATAACATTCAAGGTCTAAAATTTATACATCTTATTGTATTTCACATCAAGGATAAGTACGATTACCGGCCTTGACACTTAGATGTCGAACAAGTCTAAGAGGCTACAAAAAAAATAGAGTTTGTTGCATGCCCAACAAGACAATGTACCATGTGTACGTGGAATACAAGACACCATGAACTTTGAAACCATTTCTAATATGGTCAAGAATTAGGAATCCAATGATGAATGGGGCCTTTGGCATTGGATGAACCACTCAAACTCTAAATTGGCCCTTGAAAGTCGATAAAAAACCTTCAGTTCCTCGTTAATGATGAATCAATGTGCTTGAGTTTCATGTCTTCATTGATGGTACTGTTACCCCCCTTCGGAAAAATATAATCTTTTCATTGTTGTATTGTTTTGGGGCACACAATTAATGATTACTTAATTATGGCTTTATATGATGGGGATTTTATTCTCAATCTCCCATTCTGAACTTTGGTGTTGAGTGCAAATGGAAAAAATAAAAATAAAATAATAATAATAATAATAAATAATAAAATAAAATAAATAAAAATAAAAAAAAAAAAAAAACGCCACTTCAAAAGACCATATACTAGTGGCCTTCCCTATAACCCATTTTTTTAATATTATTGTTATATATATATATATGCTAAACATGACAACCTCTTAGAATAGAGATAATCTATAAAAAATGAAATGAGTGTATTTCTTATTTCAATAAGTTCACATAGTATGATGGAGCTCTTATATGCACCAACCTTCACTAGAAGATATAGTGCAAGCTTAGCAGTTGTACCTCGAACCAACACATATTATGGAGTATTAGGATGAAACTCTAGCATTATGTAAAAATTCTCCCTAATGTTTCATTCACCTCTTTGTTTGATGCTCACACCAGTTCAGTAATAGGTATCGTCATAGAACAAGCATGTTTTCAAGTTTATTATAGCATTTATCCATTGATGACCATCATCTAATATATTTTCATTTTGTCATATATAAAGTGGTGTCTAAGTTGATTTCCAAAAGACTCAAGCCAATTCTAAGTGATATGATACGAAAGGAGAAATTCTGGATTCTCAAACATTATCAAATCCATTATGTAGGTTTCTCACCAGTCCTTAACGTGGGGGGCGACTTTGAGAAGAGCGAAAGTAATCTTTTCCCAAGCGGAAAAATCATGAACAAAAAAATACCCTTCTAGCAAATTTAACCATTTATCTACAGCGTCTGCATCTATTTGACCCTCAAATATGGGAATGTTAAATTTAACTTGTACCTTAAAGGGTGTGGCACTTCCATAGTAGCGGCTAGAAGTAGATGTGTCGCCCCTGGGTATCTGCTGAAGGATTTGGGCAAAGTTGTCCATCATCGCATTCCTTTGTCACTCGAGGGCCTCTTCGAGCAAGATTTTGATAGGATTTCCTACACCCTCATCTTTCTTTTCATCCTCCATGGGAGGCCATTTAGATTTAGGAGGCCATCAGAATTTGTGAGGCTTGTCTTGCAAAGGTTCGACCAGTTCAAGCCCTAACTCCTTATATCCTGACCTCGTTGAGGACATGCAAAGAAAAACAGAGAAAGAGCAGACCATTCTGATGCCATTGATCCAAATTTAAAAAAGAACGCAAAAAAATTATAGAGATAACCATAAATATAGAGATACAATAGAAATAATACTTCATTTCATTAATGTAAAATACTAAAATATGCTTACAAATAGAAATGGAAATAAACTAGCTCGGGCGATGGTAGCGTATCTCTGAGGAGAGATGTGGTGATTATATGCCTCTGAATTGTCTTACAATGAGGCTCAAAGGCCTAGAGAAACAATGGAAAACCTTAAACATCAAAAACCCTAACCTTAGGAGATGAAGCGCCAAACTATGGGCCCCATTTTGGGTAATTTGGTACATCAACTTCTTGCGGTCGTAACTTTGGCATACGATCTTCGTTTGATGCACACAATACCTTGTTAGAAAGATATATCTGAGGACTAAAACTTTGGGAAAGGAAACATCGGTCCATGTACCCATGTGTTTCTCCTATTCTTCCAAAAAAAAAAAATCGTTTAGGGCCTCAAAACGGCTCCGAAAGTTCAGGACCCAAAAAATTGCCAAAAATAGTAAATTGTGCTACAAATAAGGAAACTGAAAAATTGAAAGAAACAATGGTGAGGGTCCAAGTGGAATTGGAAGGTGGCCACCAATATCTACCTGGATCAATCAATGGGTATGTCGCTATCTCCAAGGGGATTTGTCTAGGTCAGGTTTAGCCTAAAATAACCAATATAAAAAGTGTTAAACAAAGGTATCCATCATAAACACAACAAGATCAATGTATGGCCTCAAGTAAAAATTAAATCCATAAGTTTAACACTAACAAGTTTCTTTTTACAAGGCATGTGCCTTATGGAACCTAAGTATATAGACCATAACTATATATCTTTATCACAAAATTGCAAAGACCTAAATTAATTTACTTGTTCAACAATGTTACTCTTTAACATTATTGTTAAAATGCATTTTTTACATTTGTTTTGATAAATCATTTCCTCTTTTATTTTTTATAGACTCTTCACTATCCACATTAATAACCTTTGGCTACATGGTGTTACTCTCTTAAGATTCATCATTCCTAGTTTTTCCAGGCTTTTAGTTGTCTCTTTTATCCCTTGGTTGGCTAATTTTTTTCTTTACCTTTCCTTTATACTCAGTGAAGGATTATTTTTTTAATCTAACAAAAATCCTCTCAAATCATCAAAACTTAATGAGTAAATTATGGCTTACAAACCAAAACCTTTAATTAAAGACGCTAAACAAATGAAGCATATTGTTATGAGTAATAAGACAAGTTCTCTATTATTGTTTTGAGGCTTCTGCGATTAGCGCTTTGTGTGTTGTTTTCTTCCGGAGTTCTCACATCCATGATTGTTTGTATCGACGTTTCGAGCCATCCACCGTGGCTCATCATCAGTATAGATCAGTAATTGTGTAGGACAGATCTCCTTGGGTTTGAATAAATAGGGTTAAGAGATGCACAGAGAATGGAAGCCAACCTTGCCAGACTTGTTTTGTAATTTTTGGGTTTTGATTTAATTATATGCCATTTAATAAAATAAAATAATTTAAATTGAGTTTGAAATATTTAATTATGTAATTGAATTGTTTAATTATTAATTTTTAATTTTATGTTCATATCCGTAACAATTTAATTGCTTAATTTTGGTATTCTTTTTAGTTAAAATGTAAAGTAATATTTTAATATTTAATTATATAATTATATTATTTCTTTAATTAATTTATTTATTTTTAGAATTTATGTAATGGGTTTTTAATTTATTCTCTATTCTCAAATTTTTCATCCTCAATGATTGGTTCATCTCTAATATTGTTAATCCTAGTACAACTTTTTTTGGTCGATGAAACACCTTCTATTTTATCACTATGGAGCTTGGTTTGACCTCTGATGGAATAAATCTCGGCTTGGCCTCTATCAATAATTTAACTTGAGCTATTTCTAACAACCATGGAGCTTGTCTCGACCTTTGTTATAAATTCAACTCAACCTCTATCTAACAACAATGGAGCTTGGCTCGACCTTGATGGCATTTCAACTCAACCTATATCTAAAAACAATGGAGCTTGGCTCATCCTCTATCATCAATCCAACTCGACCTTTATCTAACAACAATGGATCTTAGCTCGAACTTTCTATCCATGTCAATGGCTATGAAGCTCGATCTTTCTATCAATGTCAATGGCTATGTGAAGCTCAGCCCTTTGTCAATGGATATGAAGCTTACCCATCTTTCAATGGATACAAAGCTTGGTCCTTCTATCAATGGCTAGGTGAAACTCGACCCTTCTGTCAATGGCTATGTGAATTTCGGTCCTTCTGTAGATGTAAATGGTTGTGTGGATTAGCCCTTTTGTTTATGGATATGAAGCTTGAAGCTCGGTTGCCTGTCAATGGCTACAAACCTTGGCCCTTCTATCAAATGGCTTCGTGGCTTGGCTCTTCATTAATCACTTATGAAGTTCGGCCCTACCTAAGTCAAACATGATCAACTAATTTAAAACTTGGCCATAACCCAAACACTAATCATAACTCAATCACCTGAGCAACAGAACCTACAGCTTAATAACTAATGTGCCTTAGACATAAACAACATCCAAAAAAGGCCCAAACACTACTCAAAATTTGATCACCTAAGAAACAAGCCTTAAGACTTGTCTCAAACGTAAACAAAAATTCAATCACGACCCAAACACTACTCAGAACTCAATCACATGATAAACTTTCCTTATGGCTTGTCGCAGATGTAAAACAAAAATTCGTCATGGCCTAAACACTACCCAGAACTTGATCACTTAATCAATAAGCCTTACATTGAACTTGATCACTTAATCAATAAGCCTTACATCTTGTCACATAGATAAACAAAAATTTAATCATGGCCCAAACACTACTTAGAACATGATCACATGATCATCAATCCATGTAGCTTTGTCTTAAATTAAACAAAAATATGGTACAGCCCAAACACTACTTAGAACTCGATCACACGATTAATAGACCTTATGGCATCCTCGCTAGCTGAGCTCAGCTGGGAAGAGAGAGTGTTCCCAACCAAAGGGAGGGAATACTCGTTGTTGTCGAACAACAGTGAGGTATCATGCTTGCATAGATAATGTAGCCGAACGAAGTGAGCATTCTCTGCCTAATACATGAGCTGTTAAGGTCGGAGAACTGAGGCTGAGGGGCCGCAAGCCCAAGTATGAAAACATTGATACCCACTCAAGTTGAATGGGGTGGTGGGCGCGGTCGTGGCCGGGACGACCAACTCCAGATTTGTTTGCGCCAGAAGGACCAAGGAGAGAAAGAAGAGTGCACAAAAAGAAAGGTGAAGCACCAGACGCAGGTGGTTTTTCTTGTCGTGAGTGAATGCAACGGAAAGACCCGAAAATAACAGATAATGGCACAATTCATTTATTGACATTTCGTCACGTGTTCCCCAATTTCGTTGTTATTCCCATCATCCTCTATGGGTCACCAACAGGATGATTCACAATGGGACCAACCCTCTTGCTTTCTTTCTGGAAATGTTGGCTAAATGGGAAATGGCTAGCTAGCTGTCTCTCTGCTTGCTACTGGCTAGTGAGGTGGGGAGGTAGTAATTGGCTGGCTTTGTCTATGGCTTTGTGATGTGAGTTAGAGAGTTCAACTTTTCTATTCCCTCTATAAGCTTCATGAGAGGGCGCTTGTCTCACACACAAATGAAAATTTGGTCACAACCCAAACACTACTTAGAAATTGATCACCTAATCAACCATAGCAGAACTTCAACCTCAAACCAATACCTTTGAAATCAAGAAAAATTAATATTGATTGCACAATTTAATATCATGCTCCTTCCTAGCATACATATTTATATATCTAATTTAAGGATTGAAGTTGGTTGAGCGGACCATGGGTCGTGCCATTTTCAGGGATTTCCTCCTTAATATTTTCACCAACTCAACCATGTGACCATGCCCTTGACTTTTGGGATTAATTTTGGAATCCATATGACAATGCACATCCTTTAATTAAATTTGGTAATTTGGGTTTTTGCCCCAGGTCCTTTATCCTTTATGCAAAATACCATAACTTCTCGTCTGGGAGGTATTTTTCAAAGCATAATATATCGTTGGAAAGGTAATGACAAGGGAAACCCAACCATACTATCCATAGGCTTATTAAAGCACCACAACTTCATCAAAAACTTAACTCTTGAAATCCCTTAAACTTAAAGTGAGGAGAAGCTACAAGAGATCAGGTTGTCATTCTGCTCCATAAGTGACACTGCTAGAATGTAATAGAGATCAGGTTATCATATTACTTCATAGGTGGCATTGCTACTTCCTTAGGTTATTTATTTTGACATCAATGAGAACACTATGAGAAGCATTAGGTTTATCTTAGGTGGTTCGGAGGAATGATTATTCTTCTCCACACCTCGGTTCAATTCCCACAAGTGACATGATGAAGTTTGTTGTGATAGCTTCAAGAATTTTCATTGAGTCTAAGCAGCCCATAGAGGACCAAAACATTTATATTCCTCATATGGAATATAAATATATTTCTCATAGAAAAGGTGGGGAACAAAAATCATATTATTTCCAAATGTGCTTTTCTCTTTTTTTTTTTTTTAATTGTGACAAGAATATCATGTTAAATCAAAATTTGTGCCTAGATCACGACATATACGTCAAGTGAGTACAATGAAAATATTTGAGACCAGTTATAATTGTAACCTTGCGATAGTCTTTATTCTCAATAGCTATTAGCCATTTTACTATCCTAAATGACACAGGGTCTTTAGAGGTGTAGATTCCCCAAAATACCTATAGACACAAACAAAATTTACATTGCATAGAAACTCATTATTAAGGAATACTTGTGAGGGAAGGAATACCATTTCTCATTAGGAATCCTATATCCAAGTTTACACCTTTATTGGCAAGCTCATTTACAGCAAAATTTTTCATTCTCAACACATTAAAGAAGCGAATATTAGAGAATTCTAGTTTCAGATTCCTGATTCGATCATTAATGCTTCACAACCTACAATCCTTAGGAAGATATCCATGAATAAGGTGATGGATAACCAGCTATGAATCTCCCAACACCACCAAATCTTTGATTTTTTCTTCTTTGTCCAAAAGAAGCCCTTGTAATAATACATATGCCTTTGTCGCATTATTTGTGCAATTGCCTAATCCCCAATTGTACTATATTTTAATTTTTCCATTGAGGTTGAGAATAACCCGTCCCACTCCTCCTACCCCCATATTATGCTTTGAAAAACCATCAAAACTCAACAAAAAGGATGTCTGATATTTCCTCCATTTCTTCATTCCATCTTGATCTAGCCTCAACTTCCAGCATTATACAGTTCCTAATTGATTTTTCATGTTGCTTGGAAAGCTAAGAAGGAGGTTAAGAAGCAATTCCTTTTCTTGGGAATCCATGTTTCCCATATCAGTAATGAGGGGAGAATTGTTCCAATATTCATCACATATCACTTGAGCTCTAAAGGCTACAAAGTGAGGGTGATATTGCTTCTCGTTGAATTTTTTTTCAATTCGGTCTATTTAAACCTTCCAACATATAAAGTTCGGGAATGACAACCAAATTTTCTTGAAATATATATTTCCTATGAATTTTCCAAGGTACCAACCCTCCCAGGAAAAGAGAAGGGAGGTGGGCTAATCAGGCCGTCGAATTATAGAGAAGAGAGAAGCAAGTGTTACACGACATTCTGTCATTTTCCCTGTACTCCCCTTTCCTTGATCCTAGAGGACCTCTACAGTGAACCCTATATCCTTACCCTTCATGAAGAAACTCCCATCGTGTCCCTCTAAATGAGCAGAGCAATTCCCTTTTGCACCATTTCCCCAAAATCTTCTGTTTTTCCCAGTTTACAAGACCAGCGCTAATGGCCCTTTTCCTCCTCTCACCGATATTCAGGGATTAACAATGTCCCTAGCACCAACTAGAGTGATTGAGATTTTTTCTAGTCATGTCGGTCCTCTTATGATAAGTTTTTTAAATAAAGAGTAGAAGCTTCCATCTCTAGAAGCTTCGTAACGAAAGTCTGGTAAATGGTTTGGCTAGATGGGGTTGAGGATGTCAATTTGAAATCCTTTCCCCTATAATTATGGAACTACCTCAAGAGATAATACTTTCTCCCATGAGAATAGGATCCATCTCCCATACATTCATCCTATATAAACCCCCCTTTTTCCCAAGCACAAGTTAGTGTTAATGTTGGTGTGCTAGTGCTAATTAAGTTTGAAGTAAACAACGATCTATTCATAGTTGTAGCTCTCTAGTTGTGTAAGGGCGAAGTGTGAATTTGGTTTAGTGTGAAGCCTAAAGGGAAGAGCCTTAAAACTATTATTGTTGAAGCTATCATGAAATGTTAGCAAAAGTGTGTGGTAACCTGGTTTTGTCGAAGGAGAATGGCAACATCAAGACAATGGTTGTAATCTCTTCTTGATTCAATATATATGAAACTATCAATTGATTTCCTACATGATGTGTCATATTACATGTTCATGGCTTAATGTTTCTTGACTTGTTAAGTAGGTTGAATTACAATTTTTCTATTATCACGGTTGTTGTTTACTTGTTTCAGGTGTTTGAAGAAGGAAGCGAAAGATAGATGGAGCAAGCAAGTAAGGACAGCATCAAACGGGATAAGCATACTAAGAGGTAGGCCCTCTTAATTTGTTCTAACCTAAGGAAATTTTCCATAGAATGTATCAGTTGTGGCTAGACCCATTATCAGGCTAGGGGAATTGTTTGTGTCTGCACTTATAATTTTACTTCACCACAACAAGGCCAAAATCCCATACTTCACAAACAAAGGAACAGCTAAGAAATAGATGAGAAATTGTTTCTTCATATCTCAAGCATAAAGGATAGCATGACGGGTCACCCACTCCTCTTTTCCAAAGATTATCCACTGTGAAGATTTTACCATGTCTTAACAACCAGTAAAAGTAGTTAAGTTTTAGTGGATAGTTTGGAGTCCAAACTCATGTCCAAACAAAAGACTTTGGAGGAAGTCCTGCTTGAAACAATAAAACATAACAGCCTTCTAAAACTATAAATTCTGATTTGTAGCCAGCTAACAGCGACAAAAATAGGATAACCCAAGCTAAGAGATGGTGTGGAATGTAGCCTAGGTCCTAGCACCATGAACTAGAGCTATCACATTTTGAAATATCTAATAAAATGAATTTTCTTTCATAGATTAGAAAATCTCTCAAGGGGATTAGTTCCTCATGACTTTCCAGAGCCAACTTATTAGTGATTTGATCCTATCATAGATTTATTGACTTCCCACTCCCAAGATATCTGGAAAAATAATCTTTAATAATATCCATAGATGAATAGAAGAGTTTCCAGATGGATGCGCTTCCTTTTGGAGCCAGGGGAGATTTGAGGTTGAAAATATTGACTTTTTTTAAGTATTTGCACCACAGAACTTATTTCCACTAGGAAGAATGATTTGAAATGCATCTCCACACGAAATTGTCACCTAATGTTGTTGGAAATACTGAGAGAGGGGTGAATCATTATTTCTTACCAATTAGTAACTTACTAAATTTTCAAAGAATTAACAACGTATAAAACATCAACACATCAAGAGAACAATACACAAGAAGTTATTAGGTGGAAACCCTTCAAGGATAAAAACCACCGAATATCATTCTAATAATTTTGTGGGTACATAATATGCTTCAACTCCAACTGAAAAGTGAAGCCTCAACTCCCTAGTACTCTAGAAAAATGTTCAATTTTCAAACTCTGACTGAAAGGATGCTCCAGCGCACTAGGTTTATCAGTGGATGTTGATAGTGCTCAAACACCCTTGCAAGCTCCAACTTTCCCTAGCACCACCCTACCACGCTGAATTGTTTTTAGGCTACAACCTGAAGGTGACTTTAGCCACCTACCTAGCACCACCCAACCATCCTTAAAATGATAATAAGAATATACAAAAAATTTGTGTGCTCTCATACCAGGGACAATGACTCACTTACAAGAATTGACTAAGAAATGAAACTATTACAGAAAAACAAATGATAAAACCATTACTTCTACTCCAACAAGACTTATTTGACTAAACAACTTACACTTGAACCAATGTTTCCTTGGAGACAAGCATGGAGATATTTTTATGCCTCTTCATTATTTAGTGCTATTAATAGTATATTGATGCATCTTCTTTATTTAGTGCTACTAATAGTATATTGATGCCTCTTCTTGAAACTTTCTTCTTTGAAGTGCTTATTATTGTATGTAATGCTTCTTTTTAAGTTTTCAATTGATGCCTTGGAATTATTCCAAAACACTTTGTGCAAACATCAACAAGAGTTACACATAGCTGCTAATGTCAAAAACATCTTCTCTAATAATGATGCTTCAAGACAAGATATCAGATACACTATAGTATTCTTCAATGTTTCCAAGACTAGAAACAGGATTGTTGTAGATGTTATGTCTGACAGTGAACCCCGAGCTAATACAAATCTAAAAGAAAAGGTATACAAATATAAAACCCTAACTACAAAACCATGATGAAACCCTATTGTTGTAGGTCGTTGCAAACAAACTCCTTACTACTAAACCTTGTAATTTGCAATAGATTCCTTGCGTCTATCCTTGATCTAATACTAGCATTTAATATGTCACAAGTCAATATAATGCATGGTTTGTTATTCAATACTTCAAGTATTTTTCACAACAAGAGACATAATTAGTGAAATATTCAAGGAGGATTTTAGATCAAGTATGTCACTGCCACTGCTTCAAAATATTCAGTAAGCCGAAAGCATTAGAAATGATAGGGCTACAATCTTTGAAATAATCTCTGCATTATCTATGGCTTAAAACATGCCTCAGATATAGGTAAGTTTTTTTCTTAATCCATGCACCATAATAAGTCCTAACAAAAGGTTGAACCATACCACATAACATCATAAAGTTTCTATGTGAGTGCCTAAAAAAGTAGCTAAGTTAAATTCTTTAAGTTCTAGATCAAGGTAAACAAAAGATATACCATTGTAACTGCTTTAGGACTTATACCGGGCCAAAAATAATGTCCACAACTGAAGTAGTTTCCATGTTGTCTTTGACTTAAAACTTGTCTTGAATACAAGTCGAACTTTCCTATTTCATAAACAGGATCTGCTCTAATCAAAAGGATGAATCATATAATAGAGAATAATATTGTACCTAGAAGAAAGAACCTTCATGCCACAGTCCTCTATCTTCTCCATATGGAATGCCAAAAAGGTCCTTAATAGATAGCCTTGAGCCAAAAAATAAGGAGGTATATCCTTCGCTAGTCTACAAGATTTGTTGACAAATAGGTGAAGAGATCCAACGAAACCCTTAACCCAAAGTCAACAAAGAAACCATAGCCATAAACTAGTAAACTGTTATTGATCCTCAGAATCGAAATTCACAAAAAATTCAGACCTCCTTTTTTGTCTCTTCTTCACAGGGCCAAAAAATATTTCAAAGCTCAATAAAATAAAATGATATGTGTTCAATCCATGCCTTAGAAGATGAGATAGGATTCCTTTTATAGATTAGGATAGACGTTGAATTTGGGGAATCCAACTTGATATTTGGATGGAATTGAAATTTTAAAATCAAATTTTATGGAGCCAAAAAGATCCCTTGAAGAGGCCAATTGGAAATTGCGGGAAATTTGAATTTTAAATTCAATTCATTTTAGAGCCAAAACACTCACTTGATTTTTAATTTTAAAATAGATTTTGAAACCCTCCAAAAAGTAACTTTTTCCATTAAAAAAAATTAATTTAATTTTTTATCAAAGGCATTATGATTTGAATATTATCTTAGCCAAAGGAGAGTTTCCACATCATCAACTTGTTTGGGGATATTGACTACAAGATGGGGATTTCATCTTTGAACAAGCATATCTCACAAACTATGAGGGATCTCATAGGGTGCCACATACTATTGAAATCATCATGACGAGGATAATCCAACAAATATGATTCTATCTCAAGAAACTATGATTTTCCATGTCATTTTGGTCAACAAAGGTGAGAAATCATCTAGTGATGCTTGGGTTGACATCAATGACAACAACATTTCAACAAATCCAATATTCATAAGGGAGGGATCCTGAATCCCCAAGCCACCATGATACTTGGGGATTTTACCACAACCCATTTGATGAGATGAAACTTTTAATGGCCCTACTTACCACCATCCCATAAAAAATTTCTGATTATTTAGTTATTCGACAAAGAGTGTGAACTAACACTAGGAGATTCATAAACTAGTAAAGAGGAAAATATAATGATATCGCTTTAATAAGAACTTGACTCCTAGCTAAGTTCAACCAAATCACTCCCCATTGTTGTAAATTGGACTTGAATTTTGCAATAGTTCCTGACTAGGCTTGGGAAGAATGGGATTTTAAACAAATTGGATCCCCAAATATATGAAATCTTTCCAAGAGGCTACAGAATGAAACCCAAGAAGGAAACCCAATTGTTTCTGAAGAAGGGGGCTAATATTCTAAGAAGATATATGTGATTTTCTATTATTAATAAGAACTATAGAAGCTAGTAGATGTTGATATAAAACTTGCTTGAAGCACTCTGTAATAATTAATGAGGCTCCTCCTAATAAGAGGGTATCATCCACAGATTGGGAGTAGTTTATACTCTAGATGTATGAGAAATATATTATACCGAGAAGGTTTTCATTCATTTATTCATATTCAAGGTGCATGCTTAATGAATCTACCATCAAGATGTAGAGGAAAGGTGAGAAGGGGCACCCTTGGCGAAGTCCTCTTCGGGCTTTAAAAGAACTCAAGGAGCAGTCATTCGCCAAGGGGAGGAGATACAAGCCTCCACTTATTTTATAAATTTCCCAGCAAAGCCAAATTGAGATAGATATTTTAATAAGATAATCATGATTAACATGGCCGAATGCATTTTCATATAAAGTTTGATGAGCATATTGTTATATTCCCTTATGATGCTCGAATGTACTACTTCTTGGACCAAGTCGATATTATATATTATGATCCTCTAGGCCACGAGCCGCCCCAAATTCTCAGAGATAAGCTTGGGAAGGAGAGGCTTTATGCATTCTGCTAAAATTTTAGAAATTATCTTATAAGAAAAATTGCATAAAGAGATCAGTCTATCCCTTGTGAAGGAGGATGGATTGACTTCTTTGGGAATCAAGGAAATGAAGGATGAGTTAATCCCTCTTCCCATATAGTCATGCTTGAGGATGCAATACACTAGACAAATTAGATCAAACTTAATGACATCATATTAAGCTTGATAGAAGAGGTCTAAAATCCCATCTGGACCCAGAGCTTTGTCTAGGCTCAAAGAAAATAATGTTTTTGATATCTTCTAATGTAATCCTTCGCAATAGGTCCAAATTTTCATCTTCAGTGATCTGTTGTTGAATGTTATTTTTTTTGTGCTAATTTCAACTTCATAATTTAAAACAATTTCTTATCATTTGCTTCATGTGCATAGGTTTCCATTATGGTATTTGTGAATGAAAAGGTAAATTTTCTCAAGTTTTATGTCAAATTCATGAGAAAAATAGCATGAAAGTAATGTGTTTAATAGCATCAAATAAATGTACAGAAAACCATCAAAATGAACATTTAACACATTGTTTTGATGAAGGAGTTCACCCCTCATGGGCTACATCTCCTTGGTCCAATTTCCATGGCTTGGGCCTCTGTATTAGCTCAAAATGGAAAAAGTTTTGTTGACAATGCTCTATTGCTCCTGAATCCTACTTCAATGTGCTCAAAACATCAAAATAATCTAGGAATTCCTTTTCCTGATCCCAATTTGGTCGAATTTTGCAAAAGTTATGACCAAAATAGTTTCTCCTAGTAAAACTCCACTAAAACTAGAGGAACTCCAGTTAACTCCACTAAAACTAGAGCTACCGCAGGATTTGGTGGCTCCACCAAATATGCCACCAAACTAACTGTGAGATTAATTAACAATAAGAGGATTTTAATTAAGCACTAACCATGGTTAATGCATAATCCGTGTTTATGGTAAACTGTTAGATGGAGGTTAAGTGATAGTATTTACATGCGAGAGGTAAATTCCACAGGTCTATTGACTACTGGTTCTGGATTAGTCGTTAGCTGTTAGTCATCGTATGTATGGTGGTGTTCACATGGGAGATAACCCTCTAGTTTAGTTGACGGTTATGGTAGCACCAGCCACGGTTTACGTATTGTGAACACATGGGAGGGGGCTGGCCCACGGGGTTGCCTCCCTCCTCCCCCCAAATTGAAAATTGTTACATAACAAATATAATGTGAAACCATAGACTGTTAAGAACCGCAGTGGTGGTATAACGATAATACTTGGATTTTATTTCGGTGAGGTCATGGGTTCGACTTCGTCGACCTGCCCATTATTTTTCCACAACATGTCGATAACAGGACCTTTGAGGAGGGACACGTGGTGGCCTCCGGGCTTTCCACTTGTCCCCTCCTCATTGGTCCACCTCCGACCAATAGAATCACTCCAAATCACCAACCTACAAACCAACCACAATGTGCCACTTGGCGAAACCTAATAGGCAGTTTACCACCTTTGACCCTGCCCAGTCACCTGCCACATAAGTAGTACAGACTACTAACTATGCAGTGACTATACCTTTTTTTAATCCTCTATTTGGCAAAGTGGATAGAATGTTACATCTTCCTCAATGAACTTGGTTTTGAGTGAAACGAGTTGCTTTGGGATCATATAGCCGAGATGGATGCGGTCGTTCAAGTTTCGAGTGATTCTGGGAACTTTTATTTTTGAGCTAAATACTAAGCACCTTATCATTCCTCCCCACTAGAAGCCTTTTTGGACCCCAAAAGATACTATCAATTGTTCAACAGGTGAGGGTACAGCTCCCTCACCTTCTCGATCTGCAACCATTTCGCCTTAGAAGGATTTGGTCCCTTCAGTCCCACTCGAAGGTATTCGACATTCCCTCTCTTCGAACTTCTGGTTCTTCTGTCAAGTATGAGATCTTGTTGAAGATAATCAAGATATTCTGGCGAGAAATCATCTAATAATGGTAGTTGAACATGTTCTCCTTGATCATCAATCAAAGGTGGCTCAAACAATCTCAAGTTCTCAACATTAACAATAGAGTATATTTTCATATAAGGAGGAAAATATAGCTTGAATATATTATTACCAATCTTTTCCAAAAATTTTAAAGGAGCATAACGGATTGACTTCAGATTTTTACCTTCCCCTTGAAGTCTTTATTTTCTAATATATAACCAAACTTCGTGTCCAACTTGAAATTTATGATCTACATGGTGTTTGTCATGCCTTGCCTTGTAGCTGCTTTGACTCTTTTCCAGTTGTTCTTGCAATGTGTGATGTATCAACTGAATTTTCTTAATGAACTTACTTTCCTTATTGATGTCACTATGACCATCGATGGCGACATATTTCTGAAAGATGAAGTCTAATGGCAATCTTGGAAAGTACCCAAAACATGCCTCAAATGGTGATGTGTTTGTGGAAGAATTTTTTTCCATGTTGTATGAATGTTGTATGTAATGCAACTGTTCATCCCACAACTTGGGATGTTTGCTGCAATATCCTCTAAGAAGATGAATGATTGTCATGTTTACCACCTCAGCTTGCCTATCTATTTGTGGATGAAAGGATGTACTCTTCTTCAACTTAGTGTCCATCATGTCCGACAAATTTGACCAAAAATTCCCAACAAATCGAGAATATTGATCACTTACAATGGAATTAGCAAGACAAAAATTAACCCAAATATTTTGAAAGAAAAGATGAGTTGTTTGCTCAGCTATAATTTTATTTTTACATGCTGTTAGAATACAAATATTTTTGAACCTGTCTGTAACTACATACAAGTAATCATGACTTTTCCTTGACAATGGAAGACCTCCTACAAAATCCATTGAGATATGCTCTCATGGATGTGAAGGTACCGGAAGTGGAGTGTACAATCCTAGTTCTTATTGCTAGGCTTACTTGTTGCACACAAAGAACATCCTCTAATGAAACGAGATACATTATCAAACATGAATGGCTAATAAAAATACTTTGGAGATTCGCTATTATCTTGCCTACACCAAAGTGTCCAGCAATCAATGAAGTGTGTGCCTCCCTTATGATATTGTTTCTTTCTCCCTGTGGAATACATAACTTGCCCCAAGTGATATAACAAATTGTTATGTACATGGTAATCTAACTTCAATTTTGTTTCCTTGCCTCAACCTTGCATACACATCTTGAAAATCATTATCATATGCATATTTCTCAATGTAAATTTCATGTAAAACAGAAATGTGCTTGAGTAAAATAGATGAATTTACAATAGGCCTAGAAATCATATCAGCTACCTTATTATCGATTCCCTTTTTGTACTTGATAACCAAATGATATTGTTGTAGAAAACCCATCCATCTGAAGTGTCGCGATTGTTGCAACTTTGATTGTGATTTTTGTAGGTTTTAACCCCATACAGAAATTACCTGCATACGAATTCTAAATCACAGAAAAATAAACAATGCGAGAGCATAACACATAAAAACACATATGCACAGAGATTTTCCCCTGGATCCCAAAACCGTGACTACCAGCTTGGATTTTTCATTATATTCCTTTCAATGTTACAATACATATTTTACATGCTGAAGCATCCAATACCATGGACCGAAAACCATCGCGTCCAAAACCATGGACCGAAAACTATCGCGTCCAAAAAACATGTGCAAAAATCATGCACAAAAACCATAGGTGGGTCCGCCCAACCTAACATAGGGTCCAAAACCAAAATTTTCTGGGGCGCTGCCCCGGACCCCATAAAGTGGGGTTACGGGTACCCCTCAAACCCCCTGTTAACTATGTGAAAGAATATAAACCCAACAATATCCCACTTGTTGTTTTCTTTCCATAGGAGAGCTTAGTCATTTTTCGAGCCCTGAAACACCCATTGTTTCTCTACAACAAGAGAACTTATTAGAGCTCACAGATTTTGTCAATGCATCTGCAGTATTGTTCAAAGTGTCCACCTTTACCAGCAACACCTTTTTGTCTTCTATCATATCCCTCACAAAGTGATACTGAACATCAATGTGCTTTGTCTTTGAATGATAAGCAGGGTTCTTTGCCAAGAAAATTTCACTTTGGCTGTCACAGTCTATCCTTATAGCTCCCTGTACTAACCCCATACTTGAACACACTCTCTGCAACCAAACTGCTTCCTTGCTTGCATGAGTGGCTGCCATGTATTCTGCCTCTGTAGTTGATAGTGCCACTACAGATTGTTTCTTACTCATCCAACTGACTGCACCTCCAAATAGGTTAAACACATACCCACTTGTAGATCTTCTCTGATCCAGATCTCCAGCCAGTCTGCATCAACAAAGCCACGAATATCCAACACTCTATCCAATCCTGGTCTTCCTTGGTAGCACAAACCATAACCACTAGTGCCACGCAAATACCTAAAAACCCGCTTCACTGCTGTCCAGTGCTCCTTCCCTGGTTTTGACATAAACCTACTCAATACTCCCACTGCTTGTGCAATGTCTAGTCTAGTACAGACCATTGCACACATCAAGCTACCGACTGCACTTGCATATGGAACACGGGACATGTCCTCTTCCTCTTCTTGTGTCTTGGGACACTGTTCAACAAATAACCTCACACCTACAGGAATAGGACCTTCACCGGTTTACTATCCTGCATATTAAACCTCTGCAATATTTCTCGACATACTTCCTCTGGTTTAACCAGAGCTTCCTCTTTGCCCAATCTCTTTTAATTTCCATGCCCAAAATATAGTTTGCAGCACCGAGATCTTTCATGTAAAATTTGGAGGACAATTGGGTCTTCAATCCTGGATAATTTCTTTGTCATTTCCAACCAGCAACATATCATCCACATACAAGACCAGATAAATAACACGGCCACCAATTAATTTAAAATACACACAATGATATGCTTTGCTTCTGGTGAAGCCAAGTCCCCGTATAAATATATCAAATTTCTGATACCACATCCTTGGTGACTGTTTTAACCCATACAGAGACTTCTTTAACTTGCATACTAGTTCTTTCTTACCCTTCACCGCAAAGCCTTCAGGTTGCTTCATGTAGATTTCCGCTTCCAAATCCAGTGAAGAAATGTTGTCTTCACATCCATCTGTTCTACCTCAAAATCAAAAGCAGCAGCAACAGATAAAAGTAATCTAATAGAAGTTACCTTGGCAACAGGAGAAAAAATATCACCAAAATCAATTCCCGGCACCTGGGAATAACCTTTTGCTACCAACCGAGCTTTGTATTTCTCCACCTTCCCTTCTGCATTTGTCTTCTTCTTGAACACCCATTTGCTGCCAATGGGTTTCCTTCCAGCCGGCAACTCCACCAGATCCCAAGCCTCATTTTTGTGCAAAGATGCCATTTCATCAACCATGGCCTCTTTCCAGAGTTTTCCATCCTCTGAATCCACTGCTTCCTTCACAGTTCTGGGATCATCATCAGTAAAAGACAAAGCAAAATTTGAACAGAAAACATATGGACTATACCTTTCTGGCTGCCTTCTTTCTCGAATTGATCTTCTCACAGCTGGAGTTTGTGGCTCTTCATCTTCTGATTCCTCCTCTGCTACAGAGTCTGATTCTTCCTCCTTTAGTTCAAACTCTATCTTCACAGGTTCCTTTGGTTGGACTTCATGTTTAATAACATCTTTCACCTCTCTGAACACCACATCTCGACTGTACACAACTTCCTTGTTACTGGGTTCCAAAGCTTATAACCCTTTAAACCATCCTTATACCCAATAAAGATGCACTTTTCAGATTTACTATCCAACTTGGTTCGTTTCTCCTTTGGAACATGTACATATGCATCACATCCAAATACCCTCAGATGTGAAAGAGAGGGTTTCTTACAAGTCCATACTTCTTGTGGAGTCTTATCCTCCAACGCTGATGAAGGTGACCTGTTGACCAAGTAACATGCAGTATCCACCGCCTCTGCCCAGAATTCTTGTCCTAACCAGGCACCACTGAGCATGCTTCTTGCCCTTTCCATCAACGTCTTGTTCATTCTTTCTGCGACTCCATTTTGCTGAGGTGTATATGGAGTAGTCTTCTGCTGTGCTATACCACACTTCTTACAAAATTCTTCAAATTCCTTGCTACAGAATTCTCCACCATTATCTGTCCTCAGTACCTTTATCTTCTTCTCCGTCTGATTTTCCACCAGAGCCTTAAATTCTTTAAACCTGTCAAAGACTTCAGATTTCTTCTTAAGGAAATATATCCATGTATTCCTTGAGAAGTCATCTATAAATGATACATAGTACACAGACTTACCCAGTGATGGAACTTTCACAGGTCCAAACACATCACTGTGCACAAGCTCTAATATTTGTTTCATCCTCTTACCACAAGAGGGGAAACTCACCTGATTCTGCTTCCCATATACACAATTTTCACAGAAATCAAAATCCAGAGAGCTATTACTCATACCTTCTACCATACCTTTACCATGAAGTATTCGAAGGCCCTTCTCTCCAATATGTCCACGCCTTT
>APFE030021117.1:3739-30125 GCA_000404065.3 Pinus taeda
CCCCCCTTCATTGTGCCGATTGAGTAGCAGGGAGTCACAGGGGGGCAAAGCCCCCCCTTTTTGCGTCGATTGCATAGCGGGGGGTCATAGTGGTGGCGGAAGCCCCCCTTGTTCGGGGGGTTTGAGGGGGACAGGTAGCCCCCCTCTACGGGGTCTGGGGCAGTGCCATGGGACAAATTTATTTGGACCCTATATTAGGTTGGGCGAACCTACCTATGGCTTTCAATCCATGGTTTTGGATGCGATGGTTTTCGGTTCATGGTATTGGATGGTTCAGCATGTATAAATATGTATTGTAACATTGAAAGGAACATAATGAAAAATCAAGATCGTAGTCTCAATTTTGGGATCCAGGGGAAAATCTATGTGTATATGTGTTTTTTGTATTATTCTATCACATTTTTTATTTTCTGTGTTTTAGAATTTGTATGCAGGTAATTTATGTACAAGATTAAAACCTACAAAATGATTAAACTAGAAGTGTGCGCGGAAGTCTGGTGTTTGAAGTGCAAGAGCCAGGGGCCTGATAAAGACCAATGTCCCATGTAAGAGAATTATATTATAGGAGGGGGACCAATTCCCCTAAAACCAGAAGCCCTAGTAGGGTCGAGCGTGGGGAATGCGCTATGGTGTGTTATTTGTCAGGTTTATGTACAACATGTGATGGATAATTGTCATTTACTTCAAAAAAAATTCTAGAAACCCCAACAATTGTTCTGTAACTTCTACAAATTGGTGGGTCACGATGAGCACCATTGTCGGAGCTATTATTGGATGATGGAAAGAACACCTACATACCAAATGCAAGCAAAAACTCGGCCTTTAGAGCAAGGTAGTAGTTGAGGTTATCAGGGTCGAGAATGGGGCCGTGACGAAGGAGGACCTGGTAGAGATAGTGGTCATATTATTTGCTACAACTGCAGATATCCAGGGCACTATGCACGAGAGTGTCAGAATGAGACTCACCCATCATGTCAATACTGTAGGAAGTTAAACCATGCCATAGAAGAATGCCCATTGTTGGTAGCTAAGATGCAGGAGAAGAAAGTGTAGCCTCAACAACCTATGTAGAACTTGCAAATGATGAGATCTGAGCCCCGTGAGGAGGATCAAAGTGTGATTATATTGCTGAGAAGTGGAATAACAACTGGTGATGATAAAGGTCAACATCCTGAAGAGGACAGATGGGTTTGCAAGGCCCCAGAGAAGGAAGTTGGCTTTGATCTAAATTGCGCTAAGGAAATTTTTATGGAAGCCAAGAAAAGCTTCACCGAGGTGTCCACCTTAGGAAGAAAGGACAAGGTGCAAGAAACCAATGCACCTACAGAGGTTGATCCCTCTGTACTCACTATGTTTTTGGAAACTTGCATAAAACAGTTGCATGATATCAAAGTTGTGGAAGGCCTGCAGGAATTAATAAATAAATGCGCTAGCAAAGAGAAAGTCCCTGATAGACACCGGGTGGTATTAAAAATTGGGAAACATAAGGCACGGAAAAAGCGCAAGATGAGGCTCACTGCACATATAGGTGATTATGAGATGGACCAGGTCATCTTGAATCTAGGGTCCGATGTGAACGTATTACCAAAACAAACATGGGAAAGAATGGGGAGACCTGCACTACAGTGGTCTCTGATTCAACTCAAAATGGTGAACTAGTGGAAAATCATCCCCGTGGGATGATTATATGGAGTAACATTTGATATAGAAGGTGCGAGCGTGAAGACTGACTTTGAGGTTATAGAAATCATCGATGACAGTAATCCATACCTTGTACTCCTAGGAATTGACTGGGCCATTGATATGAATGGTGTCATCAATTTGAAGAAGAGGATAATGTCATTTGAAAGACAAGCATTTCAGGTTGTAGTACCATTGGACCTTGCAAAAGAGGCATGCTATACTAAACTAGTCCATGATTATGACAAAAGTGACGATGAATTGGATCAGATTTACAAGATAACAACATGAGATCAGGACTAGATCAATTCGATGATAGATGGGAGGATTGCATGGGATTGGGAGAGTTCCTGCACCTTTGATTCAGACGACGAGTTAGAGCATTGGCAGAACCATTTGCATGCAGTGTCTACATTGTGATGCAATATGTTGACAAATTTGTTGCACTGTGTTTTGTCAAAGGTAAAGAAATTTCCCTATTATGATGGTTTAACTGATGTAGATCTATTTTGGATGAATTTGAGTAGGAATTCCTTGAGGAACACCGCTTCCAAGCATTAGAGTTGGCACTGCACACTACTCCTGCATGATGGTGGGGGTATGCATAAGGATAGTTTTGTTGGATGGCGAGATTACAGAAGAATGATGAAGCTATGGTTTAGGCATGCTAACACCAAGATCACCTAGCAAAATGGACTAAAGCATGGGGAATAGAACCAGAGCCAGAATGGGTACACATAGTTTTCCATATGTTGAATACTATTCCCATGAACGGGAATCTGGAAATGGAGCTCCGCCATGGTACTATGGAATGGGATATATTGAAGGAAGGATTCTTATTGACCTTCATCTTTGAAGAGTGCTTCAAAAGCATCGATGAAGCACTACAAGAGATTAAGGTAGTTATCTTTAGAATGCTAACAAAACCTATGGAATGGATCCAACTAGATAGGAGCACCCAACTGCGCCATGTGTTAGAATGCTAAAATGTGATCGCCGCAGAGGAGGATAAGGATCTCAGAAACATTAATATTCCAGAGGTTTCAGGGCATCGCTAATTCGAAGGCACAAAAATAGAAAATCCAAACATCTCCATGCCATTGAAGACAAAGAAAGTAAACATTAGCACTGAAGCAATACCGAAGTTCACAAACATTGGAGATTATTGGAACGACACTACCATGGATAAAGCTGCTGAGTTACTACAAGAATACCAAGATATTTGCCCTACTAAGTTTTCATATTTGAAGGGTATAGTCGGCAATCTAGGCATTATGAAGATCATTTTGAAGCCGAACGTAAAGCCTATTAAAAAAAGGTCATATCACCTCAATCCTAAATACAAGAAAAAGGTTCACCAAGAGCTGGATAAGATGTTGGAGGTAGGCATGATAGAACTGATTAGGTGAGCTCGATGGTGATTCAGGAGAAAAAAAAGGTGAAATAAGGATTTTCATAGATCCGCAGAAGCTTAATGATGCGTGTGTTCATAACACATTCCCAACGCCATTTACAGACGAAGTGTTAGACAATGTCGGAGGGCAGGAGGCCTACTCCTTTATGGATGGGTTTTTTGGGTATCATCAGATCAAGATTGTGCCTGAGGAAAGGAGAAAAATGACCTTCACAATGGAATGGGGTTATTTCCAATACACTATGATGCCGTTTGTGCTCAAGAATGCATGTACACTATTTTCCCACGTAGTCATAGAAGCATTCAAGGAGTTCATTCATAGGTTATTAGAAGTATACTTTGATAATTGGGCGATGTTTGGATTAGTAAAGCTAGAAAGCCTGCTCCTGATGTTGGATACATGTTGCAGATACTAGATCGTGCTGAATTTGAAAAAATGCATATTCTATGTTCCCTTTGGGATCTTGTTGGGTCATGTGGTGTGCAAGCAAGGATTGATGGTGGAACCTGCAAAGATTGCAGTAATTGTGAATTTGGAAGCCCCTAGGAACATCAAGAAGCTACACGCAACGCTGGGACATATGGGATATTATAGAAAATTTATCAAAGCTTATGCTGAAATTACTGTGCCCATGGAGAAACTACCAAAGAAGGACACAACATTCAGTTGGGACAAAGAATGTCAGTGATGCCTAAATGTGTTGAAAGAAAAGATGGTCATTATGTCGATTTTGATATTCCCTGATTGGAAGAAGGACTACTTGTAAGAAGCTGACAAGGAAAACATCGTTTAGATTAGTATATGGAGTCGAAGTTGTAATGTCGATGGAGTATATTGTGCCTAGTTTGCGCATAATAGCCCTGACGGATATGGTAGATTGCAAGGCTTTAGAGGAACGACTCACACAAATGATGGAGCTCAAAGAGGACCGATTTTTGGCAGGATTTCATCAACAAGTATAGAAGGAACATGAAAAAGCATGGCATGATCACCATATCAAGCTTCACACATTCAAGGTAAACGATCTTCTCCTGTTATATGATATAAAGTTCACCAAATTTCTGGGTAAATTCCAGATGCATTGGGTAGGGCCATATATTGTCAAAGAAATTACAAATGGAGGCACAATTCATCTCACGAAGATGAATGGGGAACCCTTCCTGGGAAGAGTGAGTGGGAGCAAGTTGAAATTGTATACAAGGGATCCTACACAATGACTATATGATAGAAGGATAGTTTAGTGCTCCAGGCAGTTGCAAGGGAGCACGGGACTACAAACTACACTATTGGGTTTGGAGGATAACACAGCGAGCAGGCTACACAAAGATTGATGGAGATGCAACCCAGGAAGTTGCGCTCAAGAAGCTGCACCATGGGGGAAGGTACCACGCAACACAACAGGAGAGTGATTATTGGAGTTATTGTTCATGACTTGATGATCAGAAGATGGTTAAGTGGAGCAGGGTGGCGACATTTAAGGCAAAAATCTTTGAAGATCTGCCACCAAAACAACATTTATTGTTATAAATTGGGGGGAGAGGTCAAATTTTAATTCAAAACCCCCTATATATTACGCATGCCAGTCCAATAGAGAACACTTTGTACTCTAAGAGTTGTTAGTGAATTTTGTTGTCTGTTGCCTATGGGTTGAACGTTTTGGGAAGAATTCCTGTCACAAGCAAATATTTCTTCCAAAGCCCGTGAGTTGTTCATGGAGAGAATGACTGCTAACAAATGGTGCTGAAGTTGCAGTGGCCCAAGTGGAGCTGGGTTGTCTTCATAGTAAGATCGCCACTCTAGTAGAGTGACTTGAGGGCGAGCCACAATCTTTGTGTTGGGGGCCTGCTAGGATCGGGTCCCCTGGGTCAGTGTTGGGGTTAAGATAACCGAAGTTTTGGTACAATTTTTGTAAATGATGTAAAGTCTTCATGATTTGTGCATGTAGAGCATGTAGATGAATAGGAGTCAAAGGGATTTAGCCTGTTTTTTTATGTAAAGTTTGATTCGGTTTTGAGATTCACCCATGGTCCATAGACCATGGCATTGTATGAAAAAGGCTATAAATAGGTGTGTCTTAGAGAGTCTAAGGCATTAAGAAGTAGAGGTGATAGGGGGAAGAAGTGGGTAAGAAAGAAGAAGAAAGGCTCTGCAGCTAAGTGTGTAGAGGCCTAGGTAGAGTTCACAGCTAAGTGCGCGGACCCCTGTAGCTGTGTGCGCATGGAAGTTTAGAGTCTGTAATCTTGAATTAAAAATCAATAAAGACATTTTTCCGAATAATTCTTGTGTAATGTTTTTTATTTCTATTACTTTTATATGTTGTCAATGAATGATGTGTTTTATGTAATATTGATTGAATGTTACACAATTCTCTTGAATAAGTTTTAATGATGTATGCAATGCATGTCTAAGTACTTTCACAAAGAATCTGATGAATTCTCTTATGTTTACTAATAACTTAAGTAAATATGCGTGAAACCTAATTTAGGACTGCTCTCTGATGCACGTAAGTAGGCAAATTGGCTGTTAAGGGTCCGCAAGAAATGATCGTAGACCTTCGCGAAGGTCTGAAGGCTGTTGTAATAGAGTTGCAACAACGTGCCCTAGGATCGATCTACGCAAAGTCAGATATTAGGCACTGGAAGACATCACACTAATATTTGGATGTGGAAACTTGGTTCTTGCATCCTCCCATACTACTTCGGGTGAGACTGCAGCCTGTGCTACACAGGTTGTTGCCAAAAGGGCCAGTAGTGTAGGGTTTTGTTAGTTGGTGCAACTAACTCTGAACCTAGGTCAAGACCCCCTAAGCCAACTTTGTGATAAACCAATACATAAAAAACAAATGGAATCCGTAATTTAAACCACCTCCACCCTCACACTATTGTGATCTCACCTAAACCAGTCCCGAGATCACAAAACCAAACCAAACTTAGATGCTTCAGAATTCTTTCACCATTGCTTGAGGAATTTTCCTATATCCACCCACCTATTGAGGGCTTCCTAGAGAAAACCATCTCCACCCCCAACCCTTGGGATTTTCTTGATACCACTTCACCCGAACCTTAAACCTTCCAGCAATCCAAAGCTCGACCAAGAATTAATCCCATCACACCATGGTTATTTAAGAATTGGCAAGACAAGGTTGAAACCACTATAAAACTAGGGAAAGCCCATGCCAATGACATCAAATGAACTAAGTACACACATGCATGTACCATGCATGCCAAAACCATATATGAAATCGTACATGCAACATGTTACATAAAATTATTCTCATTGAAGTTGCTTGATCTGACTCCTCCTTGTTGGATCCTTGTTTTCCTTTCCTTTCTTGTCCTTCCTTTGTTTGGTTTCTTGTTTTCTCCTCTTGGATCTCTTCTCCTCTTTGAATAAAATTCCAAAACTCAACTGACAAAAGGCCCTAAATTGATGTTCTAATTCCTTTTTATTATTGATGCCTCTAATTTCTTCCTTTTTCCTTTATTTTCCTTCAATTTCCTCCTCACATGTGACATGTGACCTTTCACCTTCCTTTTCTTCTAATTTACTTTATTTTCATAAATGAAATGTGAATAATTCCCTGTTTCCATTTCAAAGCCTTTATCAATGCCTTTGCCAATTTCCTTACTGTAACAACCCTGAGTTAAAAGTTCATGTAATAAAGTTAATAAAGGAAAAATAAGACCAAGGTCATGGGACATGTATTCCAAGCTGAATGTTGGGAAAAACATCCTAGTGGGTTTTCATTTGGTTTATTATGGCTAAGGGAAATTGGTAAAGACCTTGAAAAGGAAAAAAGGCATTATTGGCATTTATTTTATGAAAATAAAGGAAAATAGGGGAAATGGAAGGTGAAAGGTCACAGGTTGCATGTGAGGAGGAAATTGAAGGAAAATATAGGGAAAATGAAGAAATTAGAGGCATCAATAATAAAAATACATCAGAGGATCAGTTTGGGTCCTTTTGTCACCTCAATTTTGGAATTAGTCTTAGAGAAGAGAAGAACATCAAGAGGTCAAGGAAAGCAAGCAAGCAAAGGAAGGACAAGGAAAGCAAGGATCAAGTAAGGAAAGGTTGAATCAAGTGGCTTTGGTGGGAATAATTGTAGGTACGGGATGCATGTATGATTTCCTAGCTACTTTGGCATGTATGGTGTATGCATGTGTGTATTTGGTTCATTTTTTGTATTAGCATGGGTTTTTCTGGGTTTTGACAATGGTTTTAGCCTTGCCTTGCCATTTCTGGATAGACATGGTGTGATGGGATTCATTATTGGTTGAGATTTGGATTGTACAAAGGTTTTGGATCTAAGTGAGGTGGTATTAGGAAAATCCCAAGGGTTGAGGGTGGAGATAATTTTCTCTAATAAGCCCTCAATAGGTGGGTAAAGATAGTGAAATTCCTTAAGGAATGATGAAGGAATTCTGAGGCATCCAAAATCAGTTTGGTTTTTTGATCTCGTGACCTGCTTAGGTGAGATCAAGCTAGTGTGAGGTTGGAGGTGGTTTAAGCTATGGATTCCCTTGGTTGTTTATGGATTGGTTTATCCCATGAGATCCCACATTCATGCTTGGAATATGGCATGGGGGTGCTTGGTTGAATGAAATATTTGGTTCAGCCCAATCTATGGTTAGGTGGTACATGGAAGTCCCTGACTTGGTTGGATTTTTCATATGGTTAATAAGAGATAAGTTCCTCTTGTATTTATGAGTAAATGCACTTGTTATTATGTGGCTTTAATGGTTGTTCTATCATTGTTAATTGTCTAGTTATATGTTAGTTATAAGAATGGTTTTATGACAGATTTAAGTATGGATCTTATCACATTTTAATTGATGGATAATTGGCTAATGAATGCCTAACCTAACTATTATTATTGCAGCTATTGTGAGAGGGCATTAGTCCTTCTTGGTAATCCTAAAATAAGCTTTAGACCTCTATGTTCAGATATGTATTCATGACCTGTAGGTTGCACGTTCACTATATGTTTGACGGAATGACTGTCATGGTTAGAACGAGTTAGGTCAATTCCTTGAGTAAGTTTTGTGTTAGAGGCTTTGTCTTTGTGTTATTTATCATTTCTGGAAGTTTCATCAAGTTTTGGGTAGGGGTCTAGATCCTAGCCTGAAACAGTGGCTTAAATCGCAAGTCACTGGCACAAAACTACTTGAAAGAGACTTCAATAACTAGGAAGAAATATTGTGGGAGTGAATGGAGGGTTGCAAACACTTGGAGTCCTTGTCTTGGGAGTGACTGGGGTTTTATTTCACTTAAAAAGAAAGTTATCTCAGGGGTTGGACACTTGGAATAGTTGGTTAGTTTTTGGGGGTCCTATAGCACATGAGGGAAATCAGTAAGGTATTTTTATGTCATCTCCATTCGCTAAGGTTATCTAGGAGGTTGAGTCATGTCATAATAGCCCCTCGGCTCATGTTTACCCTGGGAAATCTGAGGAAAGTGGGTATATATGAGAGGAGGTGTGTTACAGAGTGGTACTAGAGCATGGTTAAGACACTTGGACCGGATGGGATAGGCACATGTGGTTATGAATGCATTTTCATGGTTATGGTTGTCATGCATGAGCTCACGGTATGTAGTTGTTATTGTCATGCATGATGTTGATATATTGATATGATTATGATTATACATGTACATGCTAATGTGAACTGATTTTGCAGATGAGATAAGCCTCTCGTGAACATAATTGATGTATGATTTTGATTATGATATATATTTGGTTATCTAACATGATATACTTGTAGGAAGAAGAGAATTAAAGATGACAAGAAAAATGGTAGACTTCATTTCACATGACTCACCCTATAGATCCGTTGGATAGCAAGGAGGTGAGTATTCTCTCGGTATAGAATATACACTGAGGAGTTTGAAGGAAGAAATAAGGAGTTGCAAAGAAGATAATGACAAGTTATTTGAGGCTCAGGAAACATTTGCAAGAGCTTAAGAAAAGAAAGCAGACGTTAATGCAGTTATCATTCATAGTTTGTCAGACTTGTAGAGACAAGGGTAGTTAAGGATTAGTTAAGAGTAGGAAGAGAATACTAAAGGTGCTTATGGTAGTAGGTCTCGGTCAGGATACAGGTTGGATAGGGGCGATATAGTCATCGGTGGAAGATCATTGGATAAACTTGATAGGAGGACTAATATGTATGGGTATCACTCTAGTTCCTCATCCAAGAGACATCATTATCACCGCCATCATTCTTATAGGAGGAGTGAGTACTTACCTAAGGGATTCAAGAAAGTCAAGCTGCCTACATTTGATGGAGAGACAAAGAAGTCAGAAGATGTAGAGGCATGGTTGCTTGGGATGAAGAAATTCTTCACATTGCATAACTACTCAGAGAAGATGAAATAAAAAATAGCCACCTTTAGCCTTAAAGGGAAAGCAAATATTTGGTGGGAAGATGTGAATAATTTTAGAAGAATTTGAGAATAAGAGTTTATTTGGGATGTGTTCGAGTGACTTTTCAAGAACAAGTGCCTGTCTGAGAGATATTATGATGACAGAGCTAAGGAGTTTTATGAGTTATAGATGGGTTCTATGATGGATGATGACTATACTAGAATGTTCCTAGAGTTATTGAGGTATGTGCCTTACCTCAAGGATGATAAAGTGAAGATTCAAAGATTCATCACTAGGTTTCTAGTCGAATATAGAGACCGGATTGAGTTTGATGAGCCATGGTCATTGTTGGCTTAACGGGGCCTGACCTAGGTTCAGAGTTGTTCACACCAACCAACAAAACCCTAACTGTTTTCCCTTTCGGCAACAACCCTCACAGCACAGGCTACAGTCTCACTCGAAGTAGCATTAGAGGATGCTAGAACCAATTTTCTACAACTAGGGACATGTGATAAATGGTTCTTAAGCTCTGACAGTTCAGATTTTCCTTCGCACAGATCAGTATCCCTCTAGGGCACGTTACTAAAACTAGGGTAAGATGGATTTTAGACCTTCGTGAAGGTCTATGATTCGTCTTTGTGGACCTTAAACAGATAGTTTATCCACTTTTGTGCATTAATACATAATTCTAGATCTGACTTCACACAGATCTACCCAATTCATCATAAATCGTAATAGAAATAGTCTTTAACTTTGCAAAAATAAATAACTATTCATATCATTCATAATTAAGATAGATTCAGGGATTTCACACAACATTCATTCATTATTTCATAAAACCATATCATTAAGCGACATAATATAACATAAATAGAGATGCCCAAATTGCACAGTAATTCTTCAAAATCGACCTTTATTGATATTCAATGTTTAGATTACAGACTCTTTTACCCTGCGTAGTTAGTAGCAGGGGTCCGTGCACTCATCTACAAACTTACCAAGGCCTACTGCGCACTCAACTACAAGATCCTTCGCCTTCTCGCCTAAGTACAGGAAGCAGAGAGTTCCTACCTTAGCACTCACCCAAAACAACTTCTATCTTTACTTAGCTCACTTCTATGCCATTTCTAAGTTATTTCTAAGATTCACTATGACTCAACTATTTATAGCATTCTCAATATAATACCATGGTCCATAGACCATGGGTGAGTCTCAAAACCAAACTATTTACCTACCCAAACAAGGAACTAAGACCCCTTTGACTCCTATCTATCTATGTTCTCTACATCCACATTTCACAAAGACTTTACATCTTTTACAAAAACTTATACAAAACTTGGTTCAACTAACCCTAAAACCAACCCTAGGGACCTTATCCCAACAGTCATTGGAGGATGCCATCTAGAAACTGAAGCATTGTTACGAGTAGTTAAATCATAAATATAAGCTCGAGCATGAATTGAACGGAAATGAGAAAGTTAAATGGAAGTGGCCACCAAAGCACGGAAGACCTCAGGATGTAGGTGAGAAATAAAATTTTATTCCTTACAAAAATTGAATGAAATTGATAAGGGACATGGGTCACGGCCTGGAGAGCAGTAGAACAAAGGTGATGGTAGGGGACCACTGTAGTGTTAGATATGTGGCAAAGATCATTGCAAAAGGGATTTTCCATCGTACCAGGGTGGCCTTAGATCGACAATGCTCAGGAGGCATAGGCAGTTGGGGAAGTTGGCCATAACATTCCTTGAATTTATGCAGTTGTGGACAACAAGAAAGCAGAGCACTAAGCATCCCTCATTGAGATGGAAAGTAAGCTCTATGGTCAAGTTGTTTCCATTTTGATTGACCCTAGATCTAATTATAGTTATTTTAATCCTGACCTGGTGGAGAAGTATGGTTTGAGAAAAGAAGTGCATGCAGAGTCTTGATTGGTGCAGTCGGCTATAGGTACTAAGAAGAGAGTTTATCATTGGGTAAGAGCTTGTGCATTTGAGTTTAATGATGTGCCTACATCAGCACATCTGAATGTACTGGGTCATATAGTATGCTTTTGGGTATGGATTGCTTGTACCTCCATAAGACCAAAGTAGATTGCTATGACAAGGCTATTGAGTGCCTAGACAGTAATGGGAAAAAGAGAATCTTGTAGGGAAAGAAGAAGCCTACATCAATGAGGATGATTACAGCTATGAAAGCTAAGTGTAGTCGCAGAAAGGCGTGTGTACTATTTGCAATCCATATTTCCAGTGAAGGGGTTAAGGATGTTGAGGATGATTTTTTTTCAAGAGGTACCTTTTATTGCAGCAGTTTTAAGATGTGTTTCCAACAGAAGTTTCAGATTTACCTCCTCACAAGGAAGTGGAATTTTCTATGGAGTTGGTACTAGGGGTAGCACTAGCATTGAAGGCACCTTACAGGATGAGCACTCCAGGGTTGGTAGAATTGAAATTGAAGTTGAAGGAAATGATTGATAGGGGATACATTAGGCTAGGTGTATTGCCTTAGGGTGCACAATTGTTGTCCGCGAAGAAGAAGGATGGTACTCTCAAGTTGTGTATTGATTACAGGCAGTTGAAAATGCCAACCATCAAGCACATGCATCCATTGTTGAGGATTGACAACTTGTTTGACCAGTTGAAGGGAGAAGCGATGTTCTCAAAGACTAATTTGAGATCATGATACCATCAGGTACACATTAAATAATAGGACATCTATAAGACTTCTTTCCACACCAAGTATGGGAATTATGATTTTGTTGTAGTTCCTTTTGGTTTGACTAATTCTCCTACTACTTTTATGTGCTTCATGAGTAGCGTGTTGCATTCTTATCTGGAGAAGTTGTTACTGAATTCATTGATGATATATTGATATATTCTAATAATGAGGAAGAGCATTCCAAACACTTAGCAACAATGTTAATACTATGAAGAGAGCATAAATTGTATGCCAAAATTAATAATCACAACTTCTTTCAGATACAGGCACATTACTTGGGACATGTTGTTTCCAATAAGGCATAACAGTGGATCCGGAAAAGACAAGGGCTATCATGGAGTGGGAAGCTCCTAAGAATGTGGATGAGGTTAGATCATTCATGGGGCTAGCAGGTTGATTACAAGAGGTTCATCAAGAACTTCGCATAGATTGCATATCATATTGCATCATTGTAGTGAAGAGGAAAGAAATTTGAATGGATCGAAGAATGTTTAGCAAGTTTTGAGGAATTGAATCTATTGTTGGAAAATGCTCCAGTTCTAAAGATTGCATATTTGGATAAAGAGTTTGTGGCGTGCACAGATGCTTGCAAGAGAGGACTTGGTGGAATCTTCATGCAAGAGGTATAGGCGGTATGATATGAATCAAGGAAACTAAATGAGCATGAGCAGAACTATGTGACACATGATCTTGAGTTGGCAATGATCATTCATGCATTGAAGATGTGGAAGCACTATCTTCTTGGCAAGAGGATTGTATTGATGATTGATCATTGTGGGTTGAGGTACCTATTTGACCAACTAAATCTAAATGTCATGCAAGCTAGATGGTTGGCTACCCTTAGTGAGCGGATGAATAATGTTGAATGTTTTATATGTCATAATTTTGGACATGTTGCAAAAAGATGCAGAAGTAGAATGGTTCAAGCTAATAACCGTCACATGGAAAGATCATCAACTTCCAGGTACTCTAAGGGATATTGTTTTTATTGCAATGTTGATTACTATAAAAGGAATATGAAACATATAAGATGTTATTCTTGTAACAAGTTTGGGCATATAGCAAAAGAATGCAGGGGAAAAGTTTGGCCAAAATACCAAAAGGAGAAAACATCATCACACTCCAAGGTATGGAAGATGAAGGAATTACAGTCACAAAAATCTGGCATAACCCAGTATACAGATAGAACAGACTCAGGAGGAACTAAAAGTATGAAATTTTAGTGTTCTAATTCTCATACGCAGTTATCATGAATACAAGTCACGTATATATGCGAGTGAGAAGCTACACAATTGTGTATATGTTGGTTTGATGAAGATGCAGTGGGACGAACTCAGAGAAAAAGGGTCTAATATGGTTCAGACAATTATCAATTATCTTTTCTATCTAGATGATTGATGACTATAGTCTGTGGATGTTATTTAGAATTTATTTTGACCCTCATAAGTTGTTGATGACTTGCTGTATAACTAGTTGATGATGATGCCTTGATGATTCTTACTGATATATGCAATGATCATATTTTATAGTGAAAAGTTGGCACAGGCTCAAGGGGAGAATATGTTATGCTTTTAATAATGCATTGTTGGCATTATGTTTAGAAGCCTTTGGTACATAACAATTCTTATCAATGGTGAGGATGCTTACGTTGTTCAATTGTTTAAATGATACATCATGCTATGCTACAGTCATGAGTTGCCTATGATGAAATCTCAGATGATAATTATATTGCTTGATCCACATAGTTGTTATTCAAATTAGATGTATGGATGATTGTGGATGTCTCTTTCGATGATGCATATAGTACACATGGTATGTTGCTCACATGTTGATCTTAATAAGGACAAGGAGAAGAACAAAGCTTGTGTGCACAACTTCATTATTTGATAATTGTCATTTCTTTTATGTTGTTGTCATCATGTCTTCAAAGATGCATAAACTTCATATGGTGCAGTTATGGATGAGGATTCCTATAGTTCTTTGCTCTCACATGGTTGAGGATTTTTGTTGTTGATGGTATCAAGAAAGCTTGACAAATGGCTATGAGCTCATGGTTTGCTAGATACATATTTCTATATCTATGATGGATACATACTATGTTGATACATGGATGATTACTTAAATTACACATGGGGAAATAATGTTGGTTGGCCAAGAAAATGGTGTTATTTCAGGTTTCATGAAGACATAGCTATTTGAATACATGGAGACATGGCTTACTTAGTCACTGACGATGACCGCTTAATTTATGATGATAGGTTACATTCTCACATATGTTGATTATCATGGTTGATGCTTATCAGATGTGGGATGTTGGAAAAATCCCTAGTAAAGATAAATGGTTGATATATTAAGGGATGTTATGGAAATATCATATAGTTCTTTGTATGAGGATGATGGTATAGTCATGGATGATGAATATGGTGTTTTCACATACATATGATATGATGTGAATGTTTTTTTGTTACTGCTTGGAGATATGACATATTCTTAGTTGATTCATGGAAGGTTATGATAAGGCTCTTTTTACTGAGGAAATAGAGCAAGTTGATCTTGATGAGATCAAGAGGACGAGTTGATATCTATATGCAACATACTTTGTCACAGGTTGATGATATTAAAGTTACATTGGCTTATCTTGCAAAATGATGTTGGACATATACGGGTTGCTGGTCTGGATGCTGCTGACAGATGCTCATGGTGCAGATCGTATATGGTGTATGATAGTTTCTGATGACTATCATGGTCTTGTTTAGATCTTTGGTATTTGTTATAAATGTCATGTATATCATTTTATGTAAAGGTCATGTAAAGACCTATGATGTAATAATTTCCATATTCAGTTATATATGGACTTTCATGATCATTTCAAATATGTAAATCCACTTGGTTAGTTGGATGAGTCAAATTTGGTGTATCCCCACTTGCTTGGGTGATTAATGTATGTATGTGTCATTGGTGATAGGGAGTTCATACTCACATAGTTGAGTTATAGAGTCATGCTATTATTTCAAAATATTTCTGCATACTCTACATATGCTCAGGGGGAGCATGGATGGTATAGTGCATCTCAGCATGTACTAAGGGAGAGTTTGATCAGAGAATTCAGCATGTGCCTAGGGGAGCATGATCATTTCTCATATTTAAAAGTTTCGATATAGAAGTCTTCATTTAAAATTGGTCAGTCAGCCCTTTGCCCTTGATTTCAAAGGGGGAGAGTAGCTTGGTGTTTCAAGAGTGGTGTTTGGAGAGTAGCTTGATGTTATTTACATGTTGTGGTGATCAAACACCAAAGTAGTTTCCATCAAGTCCAAAGGGGGAGATTGTTGGCATTATGATGTACGTGTTGTACTTGATGGAAACCCACATGTAGCAGAACAAGTATATAGTAACTAGATGAATCTACAGGACAGATCAGAGGTGACAAAATGATGGAACAGAATAATGGTCAAAGGTTTGATACAGGGAGATTGTTAGTGTGCATTGTCCTTCATAATAGTTGTTCGTTGATGAATGAACTAATTGATAAAAGTATAAACATGATGTGGCCGAATGCATGGCAGTTGTGTTTATAGATGTGACAAAGTGCAGGGTAGTTCAAAGGATTCAGTTCATAAGTAATATACAATGGAAAATCACATTATAACATGTCTATTATGAGGTAATAGAGTAATGGTATGGAAGAATAGGATGATGGAATAAAGGAATGCAGATCAAAATCAAGAAATTGAGGAAAAATAATGTTTTTAGTTGTATACGCAGATTCACTATACAAAAGAGCGTATACAAGCGGGTTCACTGTACAAAAAGAGCTTATACGTATGCACGCACTTTCACATGAGGAAAAGCATGTATGGGATGGAAAATTAAGTAAATTAAGGTGAAAGAATACCAAGGGTCCATACCATGGTATTAGCCCACAATATTGAGCAGAATAATTGTTACTTGATCACGTCCATGAATACCACATGTTTAAGTGTTGTTTTGGTCAGAGGTATTGAGAAAGGCTAAAACTATATAAGGAGGAGAAGATCAAAGGGCTAAGTGCACAAGCAATAAATATCTTATGAAGTTTTAGATCAAAAGAAAATATGCATGTTATGGGTTTCTGATGCTTTTCTTGATCTGGATTAAGTATACACCTGAGTGTTTGATGATGGATGAGATCTAATTATGGATCAAGATCATAATGACTTATCATTATTTGATCTGATAATGCATAGGCTAGATCTGAGTGCTAACAAATGTTTTTTCCTTTAAATTCTATGATATGGTATATCTGATGTCAGGAATAGATGCAAAGTTATAAGTTTTTATTTGCATATCTATACGCTAGTTTGCCTTGGTGAAGGCACATATGCGTGTCAGTTCAGCACTTCCAAGTAGAGTATGCAAAAGAAAACCCTGTTGTTTAGAGATGATTGAACTATCTGACCAACGTTGTTGTTTTACTATTTTTTTTCAATGATGTCTTCATTAGATCTGAAAGTAAAATTGATTGTATAAGGAGATTTAGTCTAGTTGATTGATTGATTGAGTAAGAAGGGTGAACCTTGCTGTTATTTGTTTAGAACTTTGTAAATTGACAGTAGATCTTCAGAATGTCATTGACTAGTACAGTTTGTGGTTCAAAGGTTTTATGATTCAGTGTCTTTAGAGGTATATGTAGGTTGGGCTAAAGGAAGTAGTGTATACATGCAGGTTCGCTTCATTGAAGTAGTGTATGCATTCTAACATATGATTCTTGAGGTTACACTTGGATCTAGTTGTTGACGTAGTGTTTTGGGTGTTGAGATTTTCTGTTTTATTAAATTTGGCAAAAATATCATGTAGGTGACAACAATAGGATTTGTTGCTATATTAGCTCCATTTTGTTGAGGAGGAGTTATCGCATCCTATATTTGTTGTGAGAGGATTTATGATTCAGTTTTATACTTCTAGCTATAAAAATATAAGCCCGTAGAGGATATTGTGGTAGTGAAGAGAGTGTGTGAGAAAATAAATTGTAATCTCCTATTGAATAATAAGATTGCTGATGCCTCTGTTTTGGTGGATGTAGCCCAGATTGGTTGGGTGAACCACGTTAAATCTTTGTGTTATTTTTTATCATTTTGTATGTGTTGTGTATGCCTTTTAAATTTCCACTCTGCATTGTTTGCTCCAACAATTGGTATCAGAGCATGTTGTGGAGCTGGTACGTGTGACAGAGACGCCAAGTCTGCTGTGGAAGGTGGAGCTTTGTCATTGGCACGGTTTCGTCAGGAACAGTCACGCTAATTTTGACCAGAGGAAGGGTTGGCACGATTTATTTTGGAACAGGCATGCCCATTGGTGCGGTTCTGAGAGTTATACTCACGCCAGTGCGCCAAAATCCCAATTGGCGTGGAAACGACGGGTTTAATCATGCCAATTTCGTGCATCGCACTATTTTTGTTTGTGGCGCGGATCTTCCACCGTCGAGGAGTGCCAAGTCCCTTTCGGAGCGCCAAGCATTTTTCGCTTTGGTAAAACTGTGATTTTGTTTTTTTTTTTTTAATTGTAATCTGCAATTTGTACGGCAGAGGGATTTTATTATAAGGTAAAGGCATTATAGTATAAGGCAAAGGCATTTTTTAAATAAAAACTTTATTTATTAAAAATTTGGGATTGGAGATTTTGTTTGTTACAACATGGCAAAAACTCAAAGTGCTTGTTTGAGATTAAGAAGTTCAATGGAAAAAACAACTTCGAGATCTGGAAAGTGAAGATGTATGATCTACTTGTGCAATAAGGTGTGGCGAAGGCATTGTTGGGAAAATCCAAACAGCCTTACACCATGACAGATGATGAATGGAGTGACTTGGATGAAAGAGCACTGAGCGATATTCGACTGTGTTTGGCTGATGATGTTTTGTTTAACATCGTGTCAGAGAAAATTGCTGCTGGTTTGTCGACAAAGCTTGAGAAGTTGTACATGACAAAATCGTTAACCAATAGGATTCTTCTGAAGCGACAGTTGTATAGTTTGTGAATGAAGGAAGGTACATCTACTACTGATTATTTGAATACCTTTAATACTCTCCTGGTGTAGTTAGAAAGTATACAAGTAAAATTTGAATCAGAAGATAAAACTATAACTTTATTATGCTCGTTGCCCGATTCATGGGATCATTTTGTTACTTCTATAAGTCTTAGTTCATCAAAAACCCTCGAATTTGATGATGTTGTTGGAGCTTTGTTGTCTGAAGAGACAAGGAAGAGGTCAAATTCAGAAACCTCTACATCAGAAGCAATGATGGTCAGAGGTCGTTCTAAAGAAAGACGCTTCACTAAGCACAACGACTCGCTTTCAAAATCGAAAGGGAAGAAGAGTAAGGTAAAGTGCTGGTTTTGTGGCAAATCGAGAAATTTGAAGAAGGACTGTTGGAAGAGATATCAAACATCCAAAGAAGACTCTTCGACAGAGAAGAAAGAAGCAAACACGACAGATACAGGTTTTACATCCGGTTCAGGTATGAGTTATGAAGTGTGTCATGCAGAAAGAGTTATTTTTGCGGACAAACCTAACCTCCCTAGGAGTCTAAGACTCTCTAGTGACAAACAAAACAAGAGCTATCCTTCTCTAAACACACATCATTCTACGAGAATTCAAATGTTTTCGATCTTACCTTAGGTCCAACGCTTGTTGTAGCAGTTCAGCCTTGCTGATCCAGATGAGCTCCTCCTTCACTTTCAGACCTGCATACACTAACAAAGCAAACGATTACATAGCATCTGAATATTCATCATAAAACAAAGCATACTTATCATATTGACCAAGGAATACATGAAATAATTCATTAACAAATCATTGAGAAGAATGGACTTATTTGTATTAAATAATCAAAAAGGAACCATTACAACCTGAGCCTTGGTGTTGTGCAAGCTCCTCCCAGGTTCCAGCAAGAGATTTCCTCTACTTTGACAAGCTCACCCACTCCCACTATGGCAACAAGGAAGGATAGTGATCTCTCCTCACAAGTCAACAATGGAAGTCCTAATTCCAGCAGCATTTACCCTTTAGAATGTTCAGCTTTCAACCTCCCCTCCTTTGGCCCAATGCCTGTATTTATAGTATTCTAGAGGAGGTTATTCAGTTCCAACATCAATGGGATACTCCCTCTTTTGGATGGGGTAGCTCCTCTCTTGATGGGATAAGTTCCTCTATCATAGGGATGCATGAACCATCTGGAGGCGCTCAATACACGTCAAACACTCTTCTAGAAGGCTCTAGAAGTGACCACAAGTAACTTTTTAAAGATGAAACTCACGCCTTTTGACCTTTACAGGGGTACGCACCCATCCTTTGGCTTACAGAGCGTACAAGTACGCAGGCACAGTGTGTTTGGGATGCGTACACACAGGCAAGGTAGAGAGAACCTGCGTACCCAGAGATAAACACGTTTTTAAGTGACTTTCTCTCTTTTTGAGGTTTGACATGAAGAGCAGAGGTATGAGGCTTGACAAGGAGGATAATATGACTATTGATGGAGCCATATTAACTGTAGATAGTCATGGTGACAAATTTCAGTGTAACAAAGTGTTATCAGTTAATTTGTCTAATCATGATCAACATTGGTTGTTAGATTCTGGTGCATCAAATCACATGTGCATTCATAGAGAATGGTTTAAGACTTATAAATCAATCAATGATGGAGTCGTTTACATGTGAAATGATGTCACATGTAACATTGTGGGAATTGGAAGCATCCAACTTCAAATTTTTGATGGAACAAATAAAATTCTAACTGATGTAAGACATGTACCTGAATTAAGAAAAAATCTCATTTCACTAAGAGCACTAGACACTAATGGATATAAAACTAATATTCAAGGTGGAGTAATGAAAATTTATAAAGGAATTTTACCAGTAATGAAAGTAAAGAAGGTTGGAAATATTTTTCAGTTAGAAGGAAGAACAGAGTTAGATCATGTTTCTACAGTGTCTTAAAATGACAGTAGTTCTATTCGTTTATGGCATCAAAGGTTGGGCCATATGAGTGAAAGAGGTTTAAATATTTTATCTGATCGTAAGTTACTTCCTAATTTAAAGTCTGTTAAGTTAGATTTCTACAAACATTGTCTGTTTGGGAAACAAAGCAAGCAGAAGTTTAAAACTGGAAAACATACTAGTAAGGGAATCCTTGATTATATCCATTCTGATGTTTGGGTCCATCCCCTACAACCTCATACGGAGGATCATCATATTTTGTATCTTTTATTGATGATTTCTATAGAAAAGTGTGGGTCTACATGTTAAAAAAGAAGTTTTATGTATTTACAGTTTTCAAACAGTTTAGAGCTTTAGTTGAAAACATCATTGGAAGAACCATTAAATGTTTAAGAACTGACAATGGTGGTGAGTTTACTTCAAAGGAATTTGACAATTATTGCAAGGACGTTGGGATCAAAAGACATAAGACCACTATATATACTCCTCAGCAAAATGGAGTTGTTGAACGCATGACCAGAACTCTTTTAGAAAGAGCAAGAAGTATGCTTAGTGACGCCAATTTGTAGAAGGAATTGTGGACAGAAGCGGTTTCTACAACTTGTTACGTGATAAATCGATCACCATCAATGACGATAGGATGCAAAATTCCTCAAGATGTATGGAAAGGTCATCCTTGTGATCATTCTAAACTAAAGGTTTTTGGTTGTGATGCATATGCTCTAGTTTTGAAACAACAACGTTCTAAATTAGATCCTAAATAAAAAATATATATCTTTGTTGGATATGGTGATGGGACTAAGGGATACAGATTGTGGGATCCTACTACTTACAAGATCATCATTAACAGAGATGTTAAATTTAATGAATCCTCACTTGCAAATTCAGATGTAGATAATAAATTGAAACAAGATAATGTATCTAAGTTTCAACACATTCAGTTTGAAACCAATTCAAATATTGATGATAGTCAAGATGAACATGGTTCAGATGCAACTCATGAACAAGTTTCAGATGCAGATCATGAACAAGCTTCAGATGTAGATCATGAACATGTCTCAGATGCTGATCATGAACATGTCTCAGATGCTGATCATGAAGAAGTTCCTACAGATAATAATCAGCAAATTGTGGAAGTACCAAAAACATCTTTAAGGAGGTCTACAAGAATGAAATGTCCTCCTAAAAGGTATCATGATTAAGTTTATTTAGTTTCTTTAACTGCTAATGATGATGAACCTTTGTGCTATCAAGAAGCTGTAGAAGGTTCTAAAAGTGAAAAGTGGAAAGAAGCTATGAAGGACGAGATGGTGGCATTAGACAAGAATGACACATGGGATCTGGTAGAACTTCCTAAAGACAGAAAAACTGTGGGATGTAAATGGGTTTACAAATTGAAAAGGGGTGTTGATGATACAAAGGACAGGTACAAAGCAAGGCTGGTCGCAAAAGGTTTTTCTCAGAATGCAGGCATTGACTTTCATGAGATATTTTCACCAGTTGTAAAAATAATTTCAATTCGAATTGTATTAGCATTAGTCGCTTTACTTGATTTAGAATTACAACAACTAGATGTTAAAACTGCATTTTTACATGGAGATTTAGATGAGGAAATTTACATGGAACAACCGGAAGGGTTTGTTCAAAATCGCAACAAGAAATTTGTCTGCAGGCTCAAGAAATCATTATATGGTCTAAAGCAGTCGCCTCGACAATGGTACAAGAAATTTGATTCTTTCATGATGAGTCAAAATTATATAAGAAGTGAATATGATCATTGTGTTTACTTTAAGAACTTAAGTAATAGCATGTTCATTATCTTAGTGTTGTATGTTGACGATATGCTTTTAGCAAGCAAAATCATAATAGAGATCAATAAGTTAAAGGCTCAGATGGCAAGGACATTTGATATGAAAGATCTAGGAGCAGCAAGACAGATTTTGGGCATGAAGATTTTCAGAGACAAGAGCAATGGTAAGCTGTGGCTATCACAATAGAAGTATATTGAGAAAATATTCTTGAGGTTTGGTATGAACAATGTGAAGCCTGTGTCAGTCCCTTTAGCTTCCCATTTTAAGCTTTCTTCTAGTTTATGTCCTAATACAAATGAAGAAAAAGAATATATGTCTCGAATTCCGTATGCCAATGTAGTAGGTTGTTTGATGTATGTGATGGTTTGTACTCGACCAAATATTTCACATGCAGTTGGGGTTGTCAACAGGTATATGGCGAATCCAGGAAAAGAACACTGGTCAACAGTGAAGTGGGTGCTTTGGTATTTGAGAGGCACAAGTGATTATTGTATCACTTATAACAGGAGTAGTGAATTTGTTTGCGGATATGTTGATTCTGATTTTGTAGGTGATTTGGATAAGAGAAGGTCAACATCAGGGTATGTCTTTACTCTTGCAGGTGGAACTATTAGCTGGATGTCAAAGCTACAGAACATTGTTGCTTTATCCACTACTGAAGCTGAATACATAGCTGCTTCTCATGCTTGCAAAGAAGCGATTTGGTTGAAAGGTTTGTTTGGTGAGTTTGGTAGGTTACAGGACAACATCAAGTTATTTTGTGATAGTCAAAGTGCAATTCATTTGGCTAAGAATCTGGCCTATCATAGTAAATCAAAATATACCTATCAAGTACCATTTTGTAAGACAGGTTATCACTGAAAGGGGAGTCTCTCTTGAAAAAGTGCATACAAAAGAAAATTGTGTAGACATGTTCACGAAACCAATTTTGTTAGAGAAGCTACATTTGTGTCTGGCTTCTCTTGGCTTGCAGAAAAGATAAACTAATAAAGAAACAAGGTATCAGGCTATTTGTTGTCAAGGTGGAGATTGTTGAAATTTTCTGTTTTATTAAATTTGGCAAAAATCTCATGTAGGTGAAAAAAATAGGATCTGTTGCTATATTAGCTCCATTTTGTTGAGGAGGAGTTATTGCATCCTATATTTGTTGTGAGAGGATTTATGATTCAGTTTTATACTCCTAGCTATAAAAATATAAGCCCGTAGAGGATATTGTGGTAGTGAAGAGAGTGTGTGAGAAAATAAACTGTAATCTCCTGTTGAATAATAAGATTGTTGATGCCTCTGTTTTGGTGGATGTAGCCCAGATTGGTTGGGTGAACCATGTTAAATCTTTGTGTTACTTTTTATCATTTTGTATGTGCTTTGTATGCCTTTTAAATTTCCGTTGCGCATTGTTTTCTCAAACATTGGGTTCAGATCTGTGCACTGGTTACAGTGATCTGTATGTTCCAGTTGATTAGTTGAATTTTTTATTAAGTGTCAATTGATTAAGTTTTCAGTGATTGATTCAAAAATTGATGATTTGGTGATTTAGATATGTCATAGGTTTAGGTGATTTATTAATTTAGTTGTGGTTGATTCAGATATTGATGATTGAGTTTCAGTTATATCAGATATTGATCATTGGGTTTCAGTGATTCGTCGATGCAGATGTATTTGTTGGATGTATTATAATGGTGATTGATTTTGAGCTTCAATGTTATTGATGTGTCCAGTATGAAAAATTGATGAAACATGGCCTTCATATTGTATTGTTGTGTACCACAAGCACCCATTATGAAAATTTATGAAACGTGGTCCCTGGAGCATAGTAAGGGTTGGAGCCTTCAGTGAGGAAGTCGAAGCTTCCTGCTAGTAGTGGTTGGTGATTAGATCAAGGGATTGGAGCTCCCTTCCAGTAGAAGTTGGAGAATGAGTGAAGGTGGTAGGTCGGCGCCCACATACTGGTAAACATATCAGCCAATAAAAGAGCCAAGTGATTGTAGCTCCCTTCTAGTAGAAACTAGAGACCAAGAGAAGGTTGTAGCCTTTTGTAGGTGGGTGCCTGCGTACTGGTATGAATCTACACAGGTACAAGATTGTAAACAACTTATTATTTATATTAAAAAGAAGACAGAGACAACAACGACAGGTGGTTTTTCTCCCGCATTGGGTTTCCACCTTAAATCTTGGTGTTCATGTGTGTTTCTTATGTGTGATAGTTTATTATGTTTTTACTACACATGGTTAATGTCTATTGTTTAATAAAGTATTGATGCACTAATTAAAGATCAACATATGATGAATTAACTGAATCATAAGTTCACGGGATATATGTTGGTTGCCTTAAGAACAATTGCATCCACACACGAGTTCCCTTCACTGGAGTATAATATATAAATCTGATTATGAAATGGAAAAGGTTATTGATTTGTAAATATTGATTCACCCCCCCCTCCCCCTTTCAGTATTATTCCCAACAATTGGTATTAAAGTAGGTCCTTTGGTAAAATCTTGATCACTTGAAGGAAATCCATAGAAACAATGGGAAAGAAGCTAAAGAAGAAAGTGCCTAAGAAGAAGAAGACATCTCAAAGGAATAGTAACAGTAGGAGAGACAATTGGATATTAGGTGGAAGTTAGTATTCACATTCAAAATCACCTCACATTGAAGATGATCACGCAAAAGAATTACCACTAACAAATTTTTGGTCTTCTCGTGATACATTTCTCCATTCATGCAATATTGATCATAATGAAAGTGACAGTGAAACAAATGAATTTGCTCTTATGGGTGAAATTTGTTAGCCTCACTCTCATAATAAAACAATTATAAATCCAAAATTATAATTAAATAAATCAAATCTTGAGAATTAGTAGTTAGTTCCTCAAACTAGGGAGTTTAGTAAGGATGAGAGATTCTCTCCAACTAGTTCTCCTAGATAATTGTTTTGTTGAGAATGTATCTCAACCAAGTTTGTTCAAGATAGATGCACTATCTTGAGACAACTTTCTCATGTATTTATATGTATCATAAACATTATTTATAAGATAGAAAAATTCATGAGAATGAGAGACTATAGGAAAGTCTGTCACGCCTTTTCGGCCATTTCTATGTATCTGGTATTTCTTATGTGTATTAAACTTGTTTAGTATCCTTCATGTGGTATCAGAGCAAAGTTCATGATTGCTACGATCTTGTGACAAAGCTTGAGTGTTAAAAATTTTGCGTGCAATTGCAGAGAGCCTAGAAAATGGAGAAGTCTTAATATGTTGGTGAATATGTATGCAGAGTGTGAAAGTGACAGTTTTCAATTTATATTATATATATATATATATATATTATATATATATATATATATATATATATATATATATAGTGGTTTCCTAGTGTGATTGAAGAGGAGAGAGCTGCTGCCTGGAGAGATTTTCTAATGGAGGGAGCATCATTTTGAGGATTTGTTCTAATGAGTTATGTCAGCGAATGAGGCCCAGGGAGTCTTGTGCATGTCCAGAGTGTTGGATCGCTCACATTAAAAAAACAAACCGTTGGTGAGTTTGATGGTTGTCGAATCAGAGGAATCGCCGAGACAGGTGATGGATCAGTCGAATAACTGCAGATATTTTGCGTAACATAATCATGATATAGCTCCTCATGAAGACTACGATTATGTGCATGCAGTTGAACTGGTCGGTAGATTTCTTGTAAATTGTAGAAGTATTACCATATTGTGATTAAATTAAATTGTGTGTTGTTTTTATAGTCATTCCCTGCATTTTCCCCTGAATGTTTCAATCCATTACAGGCCCTTCTTTCTTGGTGCCAGTTGGTTGAATCGTGTGAGCCCTTTTTAGATTCCAATCTCGTCCATTGCTGCGTAGTCTATTTGTCTCTCTCATTCTGTTGTTTGATATGATTATGAGGCTTTGAAGCTTATCACACTTAAAAATCTTATCACCAATTTAGCAAAAAAAAAAAAAAACTAACCCATCTTAGATAAGCCCTCAAACTTATACTCATGAGCCTTGTTTTGCACAAAGTTTAGCATACAAATCGACCCGTCTGAGACAAGCCACCAAAGGTCCAATCTCTCTGGTTTATTTTTCCTTCAAATTTAAATTAAATACAAATTGATTGATTTGTTGGCATTATGGCTAAAGTGTTGTCCTTGATGGCAACCCATTCAGGCGATAGATCATAGTACTTCAAGTCAGCAGCAGATATTGATGATCAGCTATCAAATATTGAAGAAAATAAGGGGTATGCAGGTACACCTTACAAAAGGTGTGTACATGTAGGCCGGTGTTACATAAAGTGCATACATACCCGCAGTTATCCCGTTCAGGAGGTGCGTACCCCCAGTTCACTTACTTCAAGGTAGAGAAAAGCACACGTGGGGTTTCTTATGTTTAACTCTTGGTATTTAGCCGACGGAATTGTGTTATT
>APFE030021125.1:0-12163 GCA_000404065.3 Pinus taeda
TGTTTTTCACTATAAATCCCCGAGGAGCCATCTCCTGAACTCCATTAAAAACCAAATCTGCCCCTCGATCGATTCCCGTTGTAGATCTCTGGAGAAGAAGTGGCCTCTATATTATGCTATGGACGCATATGCATTGCAATAGCAGCAACCAAAAGATTAGTGTGAGTCCCTTCATTGCAGAGAACTTATGTTTTTTCCCTCGGTAATAGTCGATCTCCCGTGAATAAAGAACGTTAAGGCAAGTTATCAAGAAATGAACCCTAACTAAAACGGTTAATGGTAAGCTTCATTAGCTATGAACATTTTATTTCACTTGAGTTTTTACATGAGTATTTACACTAGGGATATTACATCTTCATTAGAGGAGATGCTAGGGTTTTTTCTAGAGTTCAAAAGCATTTTTAGGAAAACGATTGTCTTCCTTGTTGTTTAACTTTTTAGAATACATAAGGTACCTACTCATAGGCATGCTTTCTATGGTGTAGAGACCTATTTGAATAAAAAAAAAAAATAATAGAGTGTATTTCATATGAATTGAAGATTGTGACTTATTAACTATTTTTGGATTTGTTCTATGTTCATCCATAACTTTTTGAAAATAATGCAACTTCAAATCTCACATTCATATAAAAAAACATTAATAAAAAAATGCTCAAATAAGAATTTTTCTCGATATCAAATTCTACTTTTTAAATTTATTTTTATTTTCAAATTTATAATAAACTTTCCATGCTTTATTTATTTTTTCTTCAATATTATTCTTTATAATTGGTTAACATTGAAAAAATAGAAATCTCAAATTATTTTTGTAAAAAATAATAATTTTAAATAATGTAAAAAAATAAATATGCTGTTTTCACTCTGTGTTATTTTTTCTCTAAACTGTTATTTTATAAAATTTTTAAATTTTTAATAAAAATATTTATATTTCAAATACACTGAATATTTTTTTCATCATTTTTATTCAAATCTAAATAATTCAGACAAATTATTTTATTGATTTGAAATCAATTATTCTAAGCTATAGTTCGTTTTGGACTTCATAGATACAACATTTATTACTAATTAGGAAATATTTACTCATAATTTCTGTGTATAAATAAGAGCAATGGTATGTAAGAGAGATTGATTGCTAATTTAAACACCATAATGCGCCATACATGTTACGTTACTGCTAGAAAGACTTTCTTATACCCATAGAGTATAATCATATCAAAATGATAATTCGAGATACCCCGTCCTTACATCAAAGGTATGGAATGAATAGCAAAGCATATAGCTAAATTGCTATGAGTGGAAAAAATAGAACTTATGCATTGGTTGAGTTTTAAGTACAAAGCAGACATATAATGATATGGTGATAAAATCTCTACATGTGACATTAATTTTATATATAATATAAAAACAAGAGTTAGTTGGGTTCTTTACATGAGATATGTATAATATAAGATGGCTGCAGAAAAACGTAATCAAATATGTTTTAATTTTATTAATTTGTTACGCTTAGAATTGTTTTTAACTAGTTTAATTATATTGAATTGAAATGAAAGTTTTATGGTAGCGTTGTTGCTTTAAATTATAAAAAGGTTGTAGAAAAAAAAATCAAAATTAAAATTAAATTTTTTTAAAAATTAATTAAATATAAAATTGAAATTAAAAGTAGTTAGAAATAAAATATTAAAATAGGAAAAAGACTAAAAAAATTCTAAAGTCAAATTTATAAAATTAACTGAAAATTTAAAACATAATAAAAATAAAAAAATAAAAAATAATTGGATTTTTTTTTTTTAATTATTTGAAGTTAATTAAATAACATTAGTGATAAAACCTCAAAATCACCAAACAATAAAAATAAATTTAAATACTAACAAAATAACAAAAATTAAAAATTCTCAATATAAAACCTTATATATAATGAACAATAAAATTTTTAAGTATAAAAACGCAAAATAATAGACTGAAACAAACTAAATAAATAATATCATGTCTTACAATAAATATAATATAATAACAATTAAATCATAAAATATTATATATGAGACATGACTGGAACTCAAAATAAATAATCAACAAAAAATATTGGTTAATTTTAAAAATATGGATGTAAGTTAAGAAATTTTCTCATCCTATAAAATAATACATTTAATATAAAAACTACGTACATAACCAAGTGATATATGGATCAAATTTCTTTTTAGTGATCTAATATCTAAATATTGTATATTTTTTCTTATATAATAATTAAAACAAATCAATATACTCTATTACCTCTTAAAATCAAACTAATCATCTTAAAAGGTAAAATAAATAAAATATTTTTTAATATTAATGTAAATGCATGTGTATAAAATTTAATTTATCATTATATCAATATTTATGATTTTAATAAAATGTTAACCCTTTATATTATGCTGAAAATAAATAATGTTTGACAACGTTTTTTCAAACGTAGCCTATCATTACATCAATATTTATGTTTTCTAATAATATCATTTAGACTTTATATAATTTTTTTAATGCGGAAGGACTTATGTGCAATTTTTTCACCGGAAAAAGAGGAAAAGAGGAAAAATCATTTGGATTCAGTAGAATGTACATTTATTTATTGTTGCAAGTAATACATGTTTTTCAAGTTGTCTTCAGTTGTATTGTGTGAGTTCCTAGGTTAATAGGTGTATTAGCTAATTTTAGTAATTTAGATTTGTCATTCTCGGATTTAGAAAGATCTTGTATTCCTATATATGTAATGGTGAGATCAATAAGATATATTGTGTTTAGTGTTGTGTTTAATGGTTTTCTTTACTTTCTCTCTATTTTCTACTATGGTATCAGAGCTAGATCTGACTTATTCCCTCACGGGAAAGCCAGAAAGATGAGACATCCTTGAATATTATTTCTCTGTGAATAAAATAGAATAGGAGATTGTGTTGTGTGAGTATATTATATTATTTTTTATTTATATATCTATTCAGCCTATGTTTGAGCAAGATTGGTAGTGTGGTAGTGCTGGTCTTATAAATCTGTATGTTGAATGCTTATTGAAGTATTGAGCTGATCCATTGTGAGTTTTCAAAGAAAAATATTCTGTTAAAGATTCCATATGCTGCCATTACAAACAATTCGATATCTAAACGGATTTGTTGTTGTGTTGCTTCTGCTGCAATGTGATTGTGTTTGCAACAAATGGGTAGCTCTACTCATTTGATGCCAAACCGTGATCTCAGGTCAGATGTGCGAAATGCTAAAGATGAGACCTGACGGCATAACCAGATTTGTGATGGAAATGTGGCCAAGTCCATTGATAAGGGTGATGTTGAGGAGTTCAGGATGAATTCCGTTGAAGTATCACTTCTCCTATGCTGTGAATTCCTCAATGTGTAAATCTGGACAACAGTGATAGAAAATATTCAAATCGTTGTTCAATGAGCAATGAATGACGCATGGAGAAGATTTGGAGTATCAATAATGGACAATTCATTTAGGTGGAGATATTAATAATGGACAATTCATTTAGATGGAGGTTTGATCTCGTTTGAGGGCATAAATTACAGTGGGGCGTCAGAGTGAATGGAATAATTAAATATTTTATTCACTTTATGGTGCATTAGTTTAATTTAAAGGTTTAATTTTATTGAAGGAATCCAATCCGCAAGCCAAGACTAGTGTGTGCATGGTTCAAGGACAAATAAAGGGTTAAAGATTAAAGTTTTTTTTTATGGTAAATTTTTTTGTGCTGAAAATGGTTTTATAGTGAAAAAGCTTTATGGTGAGTGAAATAAAGTTTTGATGATTAGTTGGTATGTATTAAAAAAAAAAAAATTTGTTGGTAAAAATCAAATGATAAAGAACTACAAAGAACAGGCCAATTATTCAACAGATTAACGTGACGTGTCCTTCTCCGGGAGCATTAGTCATAGGTAATTCTTAATAAGGTCAAGCTAGTGTGGCCTGTGGTGCTAGGAGAGCGTCAGTATAGGTTATTTTATAAGGTCAAGTTGTAGAATTGTCTGCTGAAGACATATTATGTATACAGAATGTTATCTTATATAATTGATGAAGGTTGCGAAGGGTCGTGGATTCACAGATGGTGGTAGTTCCATAGGATGATTCAATATTGAAATAGACCCATTGCACTCTGGGAGGTTGAGAAGCGTCAATTCTACAAAGTTTATCAGCGATGGTCAGAGGCGGTTACGTTTTAAATGGATGTCAAGTGACAGTTCGTAGATGTGGTAGTGAAAGAACAGTGTTTGCAAGACTCCAGAGTGGATGTGGGTGCTAATGATAGCCATATCAGACAAATATGAAAAATATTTATTTATTGTTATAATATGGTTTTTTTATATTTTCTACATGTAAGCATTAAGGGGGTGCTGGAAGTAATGCTTTGATGTCTTTCAAATTGTTATGAGTTGTATTGTGTGAGTTTTTAGATTAATAAAAGTACTAGCTATTTTTAGTAATCTAGATCCACCATTCTCAGATCTAGAAATATCATATATTCCTATTCGTAAAATCAACCCATACACTGTACTGTGTTTGTTTGGTGTTATGTTTAATGAATATCTTTTATTCATATCTATTTTCTAATATCTACAAACGACGTGTGGATTGAATAACTAGAGGCAATTACGGACGAATGCTGAATTTAATTATATTGTGTGAGCCAGTCATATACAGAAGATTAAATAGCGACGGCCACAGTATGCTGTAAATAAACAGTTCTTCATAACTGTTGGAAACCACAAAAATAATCACTTCTATTGATGCCGATATTCATCACGAAGTAACTATTTATTTAGTGGGATATGTGGCATAATTCAAAAGGTCATCGTCGCAAAACAATTGCATAAAATATATAGTGCGTCATCACCATATTGCATAAAATATATAGTGCGTCATCACCATATTAAGAAAACAGCATCGCTTTGCTAGCAAAATAATTACATCGATCTCCAGATCTTTAGGTTGTGATTTCCAGCTTAAAACCATCTTAATATTCACCCTCATAAAATTTAAATCATGGGAAATTAAATGAAATATCATAAATTAGTTTAGATTTTCCTTAATATTTAAAGAAGGTTAAATCTAATTATATTATAAAATTTAAACTATGATAAATTAAGTGCAATATAATAATTTAACTTGGGCATTTCTTAATATTTAAGAAGTGGTTAATGTAACTCTAAGTAATGATTGGAAAGATTACTTACCGGTCTTAAAAATGTTACATGCTAGGCTTTTAGGGTAAGTAGACATGATTACATAGATAATATATGGAGATACTCTCTCTCCTATCTGTCTTATACATAGGTTCCATATCCTCCACAAATGAGTGAATTGAATATAGGGTGATCAGTTAACCAAGAAGGAAGTGGAATTTAAAAAAAATATAGTTCGCGTTGTAAAGTTTGAAAAAGTTAGATTTTGGAATTAAAATGTAAATAAAACTATGATGGTTAGCTAAATAATTCTTGTGGATAAGTTCATAAATAATTTTTATAAAATTTTGTTGATAAGTTCATAAATAATTTTTATAGACAAGTTGATGTAGAATAAAATATTGAAGAAGTAGGAAACCAAGATACACAAGCTTAATTACCAACTAAGAACATTGCAACAAGGATTTTATAAAACTTTATTTAAGATGAATAGTTAAGGTTAGAAAGTAAGTCTACTTCTAGTCTTTAGTCAAACCATGATTTTAACTCAAACATTATAAATATAGAAGAAAATTATAAAGAATGGGATAAGCAATGAAATTTTGTATTGTTTTATGTTTATTTACATTTTTTGAAAAAGAAAATTAAATAATAATGATAAAAGTAGTTTATTAACATATAGGTAGGAGGGATACACATGATTTAGTAAGCTTGGTTAAGGAGGAAAGTTGTATTATTGCGAAATAAATTTATAGAAACTAACTTCATAAAAAAGGCGAAGTTGAACTATACAAAGTAACAATAGTAGATAAAGGGTTAGCACACCAATATGGAATTTAATTTGGAAAAGCTTTTGCACCAATAATAGTAGTAGACAGAGTAATGGTAGTTGTTCAAAACAAATAAATATGAAATTTTCATTCTTAAATAATATTCTAGAAAAAGAATTTTGTATATAACAAAAAGATATGATATAGAGGGGCATGAATATAAAGTTTGCAAGTTGAAATGTTTTCGCTATGGCTCAAACAAGATCCAAGTTTGGTATAGACTATATATTCTTTTTTGATTAGTCATAGATATTATAAAAACCACGACTAACCTACTCTTTATATAAAATTGAATCATCAATGTTTACTTATAATTGTTTATTTATATGTTGATAACATGATTTTCACTATAAACAATTTAGTAGAACAATTTAAATTAGTAATGAAATAGATATTTGAGATGATATATTTGGTCTTTATTAAGTAATTTAGTACAAAATTAAATTAGTCAATTTTAAATCTTTATATGTCAAACAAAATATGTATTCAGATGTGCTAAAATTATTTAGAATGATAAATTGCAAGGATAGCAATAGGAATAACAAAGAAGATAATGGTTCAAATGTATATCCTATACTATTCAAAATATTAATTATCATACCAAACATCTTGTTTGCATGATTTATGGGGAAAATTAAAGAACTGGATTGGCATGTTGGTAAAAGGATTTTTTGATACAATGCAAGAACAACAAGATATGTGACGCAGGGTTACCCATGCTTACCCACATTATGCATATTAAAATGCATAAACCATTCTCCCCTAGGAACTTATATGACCTTCGAGTCAAAAGTTCATTATAAATGAACAATGGGTTACGGCCTCAGTTAGAACTCATGTGGAAACATTTATCTATTAGCACATAGTCTAACCCTTCATATCCTTTCACTATCGGGACTTAATTAGTCCCCATAACCTTTCATTAATATTCAAGTCGCACATATAACCGACCCCACTTTATAACCTTGGGTCATAATTGGGCTAACCATTAAAACCCTTTTATCGGCGCTTAGTCCCATTATAATTCTCTTATTAGATAATACACGTAAACACATGTACAAACATATCTTTTTCTACTTTCCTCATCATTTGCACATTTCCCGCGACTTTCCTTTATCATCCCTTCCACATATGATATGCGACTATCGAAAGCATTATATTATTTCTTTTGCCATAAAACCCAGGACAGAACACTTTATTGCAATACAACAGTTACATGGGAAAACCCGCTCTGAGCCATTAAGCCAGATCTCAAATATTATATAACCCACCCTATAAATATCATCAGGTCTATTTCTTTCGCTTCCATTTTGGCACTTACTCCTCCGAACTCCTATAAGCAATCGCTCCAATCTCCGATCATTGATCGGCGCTTTATCGCCATCGGCATATCGACATATTGCATATCCACTATGTTTGCGCTTGACCTCTGTGATTAGATATTAGTGATTAGATTTTGACCGTCGATTCCAACTCTGATCCGACAGTCCTCGTTCAATCGCAAAATCGCTATCGCAACATCCCTTCAACCTATTCCAATATCGTTCCAATGGTTTCGCCAATGAGATATTAATCTTGGTCGTTGATCTTAAGGATCCAACGGCTACTGTGCAACCATACTTCACTTGTTCACTCTTCCTTTTTACTTTGGTTTTTACGCCATTCTCCATTTTTCCTTTGTGGTCTTCGGGTTTCTTCATGGTTCTTGTTCTTTCGCCCTCCTGCTGCATGACTCCCTCTTGGGCTTTCCTCTGCGGGTTTCTTTGACCACTACCCTTCCAAGACTCTACTTTGGTCCTTCGAATGGACTTAGAGATCGACCATGATCTTCTGTCTTATTCTTCTCCACTGTGTATCCTGGCGAAGTCTGCCCACAAACATATTGATGCAGGAGCATTAAGGCCTAGTTAGCAATGTGATCACATGGTTACATATTGTGACTGACAAGGGGTTGGAAGACAATAGTTTAATTAATTTTATTTATTTAAATATATGAGAGTGTCTATTTATTGGAAAATATGAGAAAAGGGTATATGTGGTTGATTGATCCTCTCTATGTGGAGATCAGGCCAAACAGTTAGATTTATTTGGCTTGAATAGAATATGAGGAATTATAAAAGCTTGATTTAGCATTGGTTTAGAAAAGAGTGGGTTTGAAGAGGATTTTTAGGAGAGGCTGAGAGATTTTTGGTTCTGAACTAAAAATGGTTCATGAATCCATTTGTGTATAAAGTGTGAACTCTTTGTATAATTTTGGGGTTAGAAATAGAGGCGAGATAGAGAGGAAGAGGATTGAAAAACATTGCATGACTACAGGCAGCGTAGGAGGAAAAGGCCACTAATTAGAAGAATCAGGCCAGAGGAGGACAAAGAACTTAGAAGTGTAGATATGTATTGATAATTGTATACAGTAAATTTGTTTTCCTATCTGAATCCATGTGTTTGTGCATCTTTGAGTTCTGTTGTATACTATATGGGCCGATAGTTAATTTTCTATTTGCAGGCATGTCAATTAACCACAAATCACTGTTAGAAGTGTAGATATGTATTCATAATTGTATACAGTAAATTTGTTTTCCTATATGAATCCATGTGTTTGTGCATCTTTGAGTTATGTTGTATACTATATGGGCCGATAGTTAAATTTCCATTTGCAGGCATGTCAATTAACCACAAATCACTGTAAGATCAATGGTGAGAAATTGATAAATTGAAGGACTGTTATAAATAAATGGCGTGTTTAGAAACCCGAGTTAGACAGAGTAATGTGCTTTAATATGGAAATCTACCCATACAAATGAAACGAAGTCGAGAAAGAAGTAACATAAATGATGTACAGGAGTTGTCAAATCCCGTAGATCGACGGTTCAGAACAAACCCAAGGGCAGAGCGGAGCTTATTATATCGCATCAGTGGATAGTTTTTATAAAGGGAAAGATATTTTAAATATGGAAATAAGTGATATGCGATCAAATCACAATTGTCGGATCAATTTTAGATCAATAGTTGAGATCTATTAATGAATTTAGACTTGTGTGATCCATAACATTTGTTTAGAGAATTTTCAGCAAAATCACATAATTAATCAATTGTCGACACGTTTCGAACCAACTAGTCTGGTTCATCGTCAGGACAAGTTGAAGATACAGATCTAGTTTAGCGTGTTAAATAGTCTAAGTAGAGACTCAAACGGCTAAAAAGTCTAACGGCTACTTTTCCACTTCAGGACCCCAGTCAAACTTCCTTTAACTGATTAATATTAAATTACTATTATAATTATGGAGCTAGGTTGACTAGGTGAAAAATAAAACAGATCAAAGGTTAATTTATTAAAAATAATTCATTTATTTATTTACAATATTAATCCAATATATATATCTATATATTATTATATATATATAATATCTATATATATATTCTAATATTTTTTTTTATTATATATATAAATATATAATCAAAAAAAAAAAAAAAAAAAAAAAAAAATATATATATATCTAATATTTTAATACCTATCTTTCTAATATACTGCTATTGTGATGCTAAAGTATTAAAATTTATATATTTATTAGATAAAAATATATTTATTCTTTCAACTAGGTAAATAAATAAATAGATCAATGGTTAGTTTCAACTAAACCATTTATTTATTTAAAATTTAACATATGAATATAACATCTATATATATAATAAATATATAATATAAATATATATATATTAATATTTCATAAGTGGTAGTGAGTATTTTATTTAATATTATATAAAATATTTTATAAATTATTAGATAAATATATCAAAATTTTTTTCTTAGGTTGAGATCTAATCGACAATCACGTTTCAGAAAAGAAAAGGATAATGGAGAGTCGGGACAGTGAAGTGTCAATGACTGATAAGCAATATCGCCAATAGGCCAATTGGCGATCTGGGGTTGTGGTGATCGACGGTTGGGGAAGTCAAAGTTCGGGCCTATTGGAGGGGTGAGTGACTTAAGCGCAGACCCGATCATATTTATATATGTGGATGAACAATATTTGATTTCCAGCCTATTTGGTTATAGGAAGATTCCCTTGTATTTATGTGTAAAGTGGAGATTGGAAAAACTGTGATGAAGCATATGGAATGGTGGACCCAAAAGTTATATACAAGCGGGTTTATGGATTTTAAGTTTCGGGACCTGAATGCGGTGCAGTTTTCCAAGCTTTCCCCATGTATTTCTATATTGTGTGTTGTCGAGGGATCTAAGGCTTGAACACATATGCTAAAGCCCCGATAATATAAAGAAAATATGATAAGTGTTTAGCCCATGATTTTAAAGGTTTAGGCTATATGGGAATGCTTCCGAAGATTTTATGTCGGTATAAGCATGGAATCCGGACCTGATTATTGAATTACCTTTAAATTGGTTTCTCTGTATCATTTTTGTTATCAGAGCTAGCTTAACGTTATGAAAAGATTATTTTGGGAAACTGAATTTTAATTTCAGCAGATGTATAATTGCCCCAAAGTGAGTTTGATGAAGATGAGGATCAGATTACAAATGACACTTAGATCAGAATGGAGAAGCAATGAATGCTTGAGGAAGATCTACTAAGAATGTTTGATTTTATAATTTTGTAGAGATGTATTTTGAATGTCTAAAGAACAACAGGGGATTGAAATTTCAAAAGAGAAGATGTTTTCTTTTAAGGAAAATGAAATTTGTGTAAGTTAATTGCATGATTGATTTGATTGAAATGAAAGGTTTAGAAGTTAAAGTTGAACAGAAGAGTGGTTTATTGTAGCATTGGATTCATTTAAATGGTTTGAAGAATTTTGTGAAAATTGAGAATGATTAAGGATTGTTTGAAGCTTGTTGAAGGCAATGATATTGATGATTGAAAGAACAAAGATTGGGTTTAATAGGACTGAAGGAAGAACCACTACAAGGAATGAATTTTTGGACTTGTGGAAGCAAAACAGGGTTTGCTTACAAATAGGTTATCAGAAGGAATTGGTAGTGTCTATCATGAATTGGTAAATGTAATTGAACTTTAGATCTAATCTTAGTTGATCTTGAAAGCTGAAGAATCTGTTATGAAAAGTAAAATGGGAAATAGTTGTTGGTTATATGGAGTCCTTTGAATGGAAAGTATAAATGAAATAGTGAGAAGGTGAATCCTTTGACTAATGGAATGGGAATTAGTTTTTAAGATATCATTGAAGGAAATATTGTAGGTTTGAAAGATACTTTGATGCGTCTTGAGATAATATTGTGCAAGTTAGTGGAAGCAGTGAATTTGCTAAAAGGTGGAATTAGTTGTGCCAACATCATATCATATGAGTCATGTAAAGAAGATAAAGCAAGAAGAACTCTCAGATGAGTAAAGGTGACAATACCCAATAGTAAATGAATTTACTGAATGAAGAAGGAAGTGAGCAATTGAAGATGCAGAGCCTAAAGCAAGGAATATTCAAGAGGAGATGAGGACAACTTCCAACTGAGGTTGGGTAGAAGTTGTTAAGGCAACATCACAATTGTGATTGTGGATAGGAGATAACGATTCCAGCAAGAGGAATGTTGGGTACAATTGCTAGTCAGTGAAATGTTCGAGGAAAGAACTAATAGGTGCGAAAAGACTAAACTCAAGAAAGTTTGGTGAGGCACGAGGGAGACTTGTTATAGGTAAAATGGAAATGGTTAGTTGCACCTCACTAGTGAACAAGGAAAGTTCACCAGAGGAAGGAATGGAATTGACTATGGATAGTTATGATAGGGGTACAGAGGAAAGTCATAGACATAGGGAAATGAGTGTTGAAGCAGTTGGATTCAAAGGAATGAATAAATAAAAAAGGGACATAGAGTTGGCTGGGATGAAGGCAGAACTCAGTCATTTGGAGAAGTTGGTATTGAAAGGAATTAGAGAAAAATGGAAATAAGGATTTTATGTTGGAAGAAGAGTTAAATGGCCTGTTAGAGAATTGTTTGCTGAGAAATTAATACTTCGAACAGCTAATAATGAAGAAATAGGATATATCTGTGAACTAGAGAAAGGATCTCTCCTTGGGGAAGGAGACAGTGATGACAATAGAGAAGAATTGATATATGCCGATGAGAATGAGAGGAATGTTTTGACAGCATCCTCACAAACAAGAAGATCTCATATTTTTGGAATTAATTGTTTCTTTGAATGTGAA
>APFE030021135.1:0-10659 GCA_000404065.3 Pinus taeda
TATCATCTACAAATTGCTGGTGGGTGATTGGTAGGTTGTCTCCCCATAACCTTAACCCTTTAATTTTCCTTTCTCTCAGTTCTTTCTTGATATATCTACCTAGCCCTTCTGCTACAATGATGAATAGAAATGGGGATAGGGGGTCCCCTTGCCTCAATCCTCTTGTGGCATTGAAAGTTGAAGTTGGCATTCTGTTCAAAAGAATGGAGAAATTTGGCATAGAGATCATATCTTGCACCCACTTTATCCACCTATTGCAGAAACCAAATGCTACTAAAATTGATTTAAGATAATCCCAATTCATTCAGTCATATGCCTTTGAGAGATCCAGTTTGATCATCATTCCCGCTTCCTTTTCAATTTTTAAGGAATGAACCACCTCCTGAGAAACTACTAAGCCATCTAAGATTTCTCTCCCTTCCACAAACTCGGTTTGTTCTAGAGAGATAATGCTTGACAGAATTGGCTTCAATCTTTTGGCTATCAGTGTGGCAATAATCTTATAAATAACATTACATAAAGCAATGGGTCGAAAACCCTGGGAGGTATCAGAGTTAGCAGTTTTGGGAATAAGGGACAAAAGGGTTGAGTTTAGACCAAGACATACCTTCTGATGTCGTCGTGATTCTTCAACCACCTGCAATATGTCTTGCCCCAAGAATTTCCATCCCTCTTGGTAGAATTCCATTGTGAATCTGTTTGGTCCTAAAGCTTTATTCTTCTTCATCCCTTTCACAATCTCTTCCATTTCCTCTAGGGTTGCAGCTCTCATAAGGGCTAGATTATGATTTCTGGTGATTAGTGCTGGGATCTCATTGCAAATCCTTCCAATAGCTGCTCCTCTATTCACTTGTGGTTCCGTAAGGAGGTCTTTGAAGTGACCCACTAGAGTCTATTCCATTTCTTCATGTTGAGTTAGGTGAAGACCTTCTTCATTTGTAATGGTGAAAATCCGATTTCTTTGTCTCTGTTAAATCATGGCTTGATGGAAAAATTTTGTGTTTCTTTCTCCTTCTCTAAGCCAGTTCACTCTTGATTTTTGTTTCCATAGAATCTCCTCTTGTTTTCTTCGTTCTTCTATTTGGCTTATTAATATCCCTTCTTCTCGGATTCTCTCCTCACTTTTGCCATCTGATATTATTTCTTGCTGCAGGGTTTTCATTTTCTGGTCTAAGAGTTGCTGGTCTTTGAATATGTTCCCAAATTCTTCTCTGTTCCATTTTTTGATCTTCTCCTTGAGCTATTTTAATTTTAATTGGAAGGTCTGCATTTTTCTTTTTCCTATTTGCTGGCTCTGGTTCCACCACTCTTCCACTTTTGTCATAAACTTCTGATCTCTGAGCCAGAAGGCCTCGAACCTAAAAGGTCGTTTTTTTGGACTGGACTTAATGTCGATTTCTAGTTTAATTGGCCAATGATCTGAACCCATCCCTGGTAGGATCATTGCTTCAAAAAATATGTCTCTGCTTATGACTTGTTCAGATATTAAGAATCTGTCTAGTCTTGAAGCAATTTGGTTTATACCTCCTCTTCTGTTATTCCATGTATGAATCCCATTTGTAGTGGGAATGTCCACCAGTCTTTGTTCTGATATCATATTGCCAAAGGCTTCCATGTTCGGATTAGTTCTTCTAAGACTTCCTCATTTTTCCTCAAGGGATGTGATCATGTTAAAGTCACCTCCTATAATCCATGGTGAATCTGGGAATAAACTTCGGATTGTTCCCACATTTTGGAGAAAGCTCCTGCGTTCTCTCGATAAATGGGGTTCATATACTCCAATGAGAAGGACCCATTCTCGAGAACCTATATTCCTAAATTTTCCTGAAATAATTCAAGGCACACTTACCCAATTTTCAAATTGAATTTCCTCTGGGTTCTAAAGAATTGCCAGGCCCCCTGCACTCCCTATGGCATCCTGACCCATTATTTCATAATGAGGCTGAAATTTACTCATTATCTCCTTCAATTTTTGTTCACTAATTTTTGTTTCTTGAATAATCTTTATACTAGGTTTATCTTTTTTCAGTCCGTCTCTCAGATATCTCTGTTTCCCCTTACTATTCAGTCCCCTAATATTCCATGTTGTAATTATCATTTTAACAATTTAAGGGGTTGTTGGAATACCTCTAAAAGAGGTATAACTCTTCCTGAATTGACTAGCATATCTCCAACCATTTGGATGGTTTCTCTCATTGGTCTTCTTCCTCTTTTTCTCCTTGCTTTTCCAGTATTACCCATTTCTGTGCCTTGGATTCCTTGCGCTCCTAGTTGTTCTAGTTGGTTTGCTGTGACTGCCCCTCCTTTCTCCTTATATTTTTGGAAAATGTCCTTGTATAAATTGCTTTTGTTCTTCCAGTATGAATCTTTCATCCAGATACCTCCATTCATGCAGAAGTCTCCTCATTGCTTGTTCTTCTTCACTTCCTTTGTCCTTTTGTGGATCTATTTCCATTCGAGTCTAGTCTTGGGGGGTTCCTATATTTCCTCCTTCCTTCTCCGGTTCTAAAATTGTTTGCACTGTGTTTTTTCCTATATCCGCTTTTAAAGGTTCCTCTTCATTGTCTTCCCTTTCCGTTTCCATTTCCTCTTCCTGTAGTATCCCAAATTTGTTTTGGTTTTCACTGGTTACTGTTTTGACAGATGGTTTTAGCGGAAATGATCCTTTTTTAGATTTCCTTCTAGCAAGCACTACTGTGAACCCTTTGTCATCCTCCTTGTTTGCCTCTGTCTCCTTCTTCTCTTCCTCTCCCTTTTCTGCTGCTACCCCAGGTGCATTCAGGGGACATTGTTTAAAGAGATAACCATATTTGTGGCATCTTCTACAACGGAATGGGATATGCTCATAATCCACTGGTTGCTGCCAGACTTCATCATGGTACTCTACTTCAATATGCTCCGGAAGCAGTTCTGTAATATTCATGTATACACAGATCCTGGCATAGGACGTATATCTTCCTCTTTTGGTGGTTTAAGCTACTTTCACAAATGTCCCGATCGTGTTTCCTATTCCTTCCAGAATCTCTGGATCCCAGAACTCGATTGGAAGTCCAAACAGTCTAACCCAAATAGGTGCCGCTAGCATTTTTTCTTTGTCTAGGTTGTAGCATTCCTCCCAATGCCTCATAAATAAACCAGCGTTGTTCAGGAAATAGGGTCCTCCTTCAAAAATCCTCTCCTTGTCTTCCAGGTTAGCAAAGATAACTGTAAAAAAACCTTTTGCCCCTATTTTTAGGTCTATGTGTCCCTTGGGCTTCCATCTTTGTTGTATCCATTTGGCTAAATCCTTCTCAGACAGTCAGGTCCCCACAAACTTACAAATCAGAGCATGATCTTTCATATATCCTTTATATTCTTCAAGTTTATTGTTAGGGATTATGAACCTGGGGCTTTTCGTTGCTCTAGGCAGGCATTTGCTTCCTAGCCCTGCTTGCCAGCGAGCCCCCATGACTGGGATGTCCTTGTTGCTTTTGTCAGTACCTCCGTACACTCCATTTCGACTTGTCTCACCTGCCGCTACATTTTTATAGGAGGGGATCTCTCCCCTCTCATCTCCTTCTGCCATTTCTCTGTCAGTCCCGCCTTCCTTCAGACCCCCGTACTCCTCTCGTCTCTGCGCACCTCACCTTTCTGATCAAATGCGAGTGGCTTCAGGCTCCCCTGCCCTCTGTCCCGAGAGCAGGTCTGCCAGAATGGCCCGTTCCAAAACCCTAACCCTAGTAAACTGCCTTCATCGCTTCCTCTGATCCTAGTCACATCTCCTACCATTTTTCTTAATTTTTAAATCAAACAGATATTATGTTTTTTAATTATCATTAGCTTAGATCCATCTTAAGTCTTGATTTACCAAACTCTGGATCTACCAAGCACCAAGACGAATCAAATCTCTTTTCACTATAAAAGAGCTTTGCACCTCAAGAAATGTGATCTCTTTTGGCTCTTGGTAGCTCCAGAGTTAAAATGGATCATGTTGCTTTAATTGTTAATTATAATTGTAACTACTACTATTACTATTAATTTATCTTATTTTATTTTATTTTTAATTTTTATGCAATATGACAAGTCAAAATGTTTAACTAGATAGAATAAGACATGATATTACAACATCTCTTATATATTAAGCTAGAGATAGCCTCTTGATGGAGATATTATTTAATATAACCTTTAATTACAACATATTTCACTGTAACATATTCCTCATAATAAATTGTTAAATACTTCCCTACACAATATATATGAATTAATATTATAAAATACTTCAATTTAATATCTACATTTACAACTTTTGCATTTAAATCAATTAACGATGATGACCTAACCATTTTACCATTACTCTCACTTAACAACACTCTACCACTTAGAGTGATGTGTGGTTTAATGGTAAGTTTTGTTGGTTCAAATCTCATTGAGTATAGTGCCTTGCTATGATCTCGGCTCAAAAGGTAGACTCCCTTTATCTGCGAATTTTGGCTCTTGTTAAATCATAAAAATTTGGTATATTTGGCTTGCAGGTTGTTGGATACTCTTGGTGTTATAGTGACAACCACAAGAGGCCTCCCTTAAATTAATCCAGAGAACGAACGATTCACCAAGTGGTTAAAAAAACAACACTCTACCACTTAAAATATAAGTGTGGTACAGTAGAAGAGTTGATATAACATTGGAGTGGTAGAGTACATGCCATAAGTTACTTGAAAAGCAATCAAGACTTTTAAGCCACATCATGAAATATGTCATCATATGATTTCATATGCCAAACATTACGGAGGGCACCGGTGAGTGTAATCACACAAACAAAACCTAATTTGCCAAATTCTCGTTAAAAAACAGAGAAAATCTGTGGGACTCCAATCCAAGGCTGTCAGTTATATGAATGACCCCCACCAACTTCAACGGATAGGCTCGTCTGAGGTGTTTTTCTTTATCAAAGCTGACATTAAAGCTCCCATACTGGCTTGAAATGAGCTCTATGGAGAGGACTCTTGGACAGTACAACACCATGAAAAGTCACAGACTGCAACAACTCGTTCAGTGACTGAGAATTGTGATTTTGGTCGGTACTCAGTCCCATGTGCCCCTGCGCGTGTTCACTGACATGACGGCTCCACGTTCTCCTCGCTCGCAGGCTTTTCGCCTTTGGGACCCATGGGACCATCTGCTTAACTCCCACGAGGATGGGAAAGCAGAAAACAAGGAAGAGTATTGGAACACAAATTCAACGTAGCTTTTTTTAGGTAGTAGGGAGCTTTCAAACCTAACCCTCCATTATTAATGACGTTGTTAAAGTGCACCAACTTTTAACAATCATTGGTTCATTATGTTTGTTAACTTATTGATTGGGATTTATGTTTAGCTGATTGGATCACATTGCAACTCATGAGAAATTTTAACAAATTGATTTACCATAAGAAAAAGACATTCAACAAAAATAAACACATACATAAATAAAGGAAATGAAGTATCCATTCAACAAAAATAAACACATAAATAAAGGAAAGGAAGTATCTTTCAAAAATATATTTTGATTGGTAAATTTTAATAACTCAGAGTCATAGTTAGAAAATTTTACTAACTCATAGCCATAGTTAGAAAACTTTTAGGCTTGGGTATATGACTACTAAAACTACTCTTAGGGAATAGTGTTTTGATCCATTTACATGCAAAGGGTTTTATTATTTTGGAGTTTTTTTTGTGTATCATGTATGGGTTATGATTTTTTTTATATGGATTTGATTTCAATATCAATTATAATGTGTTTAGGTGAAATCATTATATCTTAACATATGATTTATGGACTAAATTAAGGAGATTTGAATCTTGGTTCAACTACTTTACATAATATTTCATAACGTAAGTATTGGTAATTGCACTGCCCTCACCGGCCTATAAATAAAAAAATTTGGCATATGAAGAACATTGGTCTATTTATGAATTTGTGGTTATTTGGTCTTACTCCACACTCAAAATCATGTCAAAGGTTGCAATATCTGTAAGAATTCTTAGTTTCCCTCTTGAATATTAGTATTTTGAGTCTCTTTTAGGTTCATAAGGAAAATGGAGTAAGCTAATCTTCTAGCAAACAACCATCTTTCTAATCGTTCAAATACTTTACATAATATTTCATAACACAATTATTGGTAATTGAACTGCCTCCACGGGCCTATAAATAGAAAAACTTGGCATATGAAGAACATTGGTATATTTATGAATTCGTGATTATTTGGTCTTACTCCACGCCCAAAATCATGCCAAAGGTTGCAATATCTGTAAGAATTCTTAGTTTCCCTCTTTGAATATTAGTATTTTGAGTCTCTTTTAGGTTCATAAAGAAAATGGAGTAAGCTAATCTTCTAGCAAACAACCATCTTTCTAACCACAAATTTGATAAGAATTTGATAGAAATCTCAGGGATGAGCATAATACTACAATCATCCAAGATTTGTGCATGGTAGAACAATTCCCTTAGAGATTTTTCTCAATCATGCATTGGCCCAAATCATGAATAAATTGATCTATGATTTGTAAATTGTCGTGGATATTCTATTGGATAGTTCACCATAATGGATCTGATGAAAAAATAGACTAAATATGAAATCTATACTATGAGGGTTAATATTCCTTAGATTGAGTAAGCATGTATTTTGGATTAATCACATCAGTATTATTTGGTCGATGTTTCAAACTAGCTAATGTGGTTCATCCATAGGACGAACATGCTTACTACATTATGGATCACAATATTCCTTAGATTTATCGATTTAATAATTTACTATTTTCTCTAATTATGCATGTAATTGATAAAAAAGGGAAAATAGAGAACAATGAAAAACAAACACACATTAATCACAATGAACACCAGATATGACCTAAGAAACCCTTTTGGGAGAAAACCCAGTTAAAAGGTGAGGCTACTTTATTCTCCCTTTCTCTAAATGGAAATGATGCAAATATGAAGGAGTGAGACTTGTGGCCCATGGGTTGTTGTAGATCACAAACCCTCTCTCTATCCACTCTCAACTATTATGCTTAACTATGGAACAAGATAAATTTGAATAGAATGTAATCCCTTTTCTTCCTAGTGGCCCAGTAATAACAAAACTCGATAGCCAACTAGTGGTTAAATTTGATCCCTTCAACCCTCAATATGAGTCACAACTCGACCCTTCCATAGTTTTTTCATAGGGCCCATGTGGCTAGACCCTTTTCATTGAGTAACAATGGTTGATGTGGCATCCTCTTGAACTATGGTGGTCAATCATGATAGGTCAACTTTCGAGAGGCATAATTTTTGCATCTGAACTCCTATTTACGTGATTCTTGCACTATTGAAAAGTTCAAGTGTAGAAGACCGCTAGTGGAAAAGTTTTACCCCAAAGAAAAATCATTTAATTCCTCAAACTCGCCTTGGAATGTTTCAAATCCCAATTCTCCAAACTAGGCTCCATCCCTAAAACTACTCTTATAAATTGATTTATTTAATTTTTCCACCCTAAAAACATCAAGATAAATACAATTATGAATTAATAAACGCTCATTTTTTTATATTTTTAAATATGAAAGTTTTCTATATTATTAAACAATTACATAAATAATATATTAAGCTTAACATTTATAAAAAAATCCACTTTATTCTAAATATAACATAGTTTTTCTAAACAAAACTAAATAAAAATACGAATTAAAAAATGTTACCATTAAATTATAAACATATATATTTTTTTTCCAAACATAATTAAATCGCAATTTTCTCATAAAAACAAAAAAATTTAAAAATAACAAAAACCCAATCTATAAATTAAAATCTGAGTGAATCTTCAATAAATGGCACATGAACCTATATCTTTTGGTGAACAATCTCATCACAACCTCTAAAGGGTGTGATTTTTCAATAAATAGCACATGAACCTATATCTTTTGGTTAACAATCTCATCACAACCTCTAAAGGGTGTGATTTTGACACATACCATTATGACTCAGAGTAAACTCCTCTCTTGCCAACAACATTGGTACTAGAGTAAAATAATGTGGTGTCATGTCAATCTATATATTTATGGACTAAAATCAACTTTCCAATTAACAATTTTTTTAATATAATAAATAGTTTACTAATAATCTGTAATAATCTTTATCCCATAATAATATTGCACAGAAAATTAATCATAATACACGCAAAAAACATATATACAATTACAAAATAAATTAATCTAATCATATAATAAACATCATCATTAACCCTTTCCCATATATTTCCATCTCAAATAAGACCGGAATTTTGGAATTCATCATGGTATATTGATAAAAGCATGGGAGAATTAAAAGTTTACATCTCCATCATTTTATTATGAAACATGCTTATGATGTTAAGATACATTACAATCACAAATATGACCGTAATTTTGGAATTAATCGTGGTATTTTATAAAAGCACTGGAGAGTTCAATGTTCATATCTACATCATTTTATAATTAAACATGTTTATGATGTCAAGATCCATAAGTCCTTATACATATTTTTAATAAAAAAATTAAATTAAATTAAAAAGTCCCCCTACATTATTAAAAAGCAAAATGTTTAATTTTTTAAAATTAAGACCATGATTGCACATAACATCAAAGTGAAAGAAAAAGTTATAAAAGCATTTTTATTAAAAAAAAAGATGTTAGTTGGATATTTATGTAAGATGGTATAGTGTCATTTTTCCAGTTGTCACAGCTTTTTGGCGAAAGGTGGTTTTTCATAGTTAGTTTTTTTGGCAGGGCAGGGCAGGGCATAGTATAGCAGTGTTATTTTTAGTATTGAATAGTTTTATTTATTGTGTCAAGATACTTTGGATCTATTAAGAGTAGAGATGGATCAAATCTCTCAAGGTGCAAACCTTTCTTCAAGTTTTGCACTAAAAGGGAGTTTTGTGTATTGACAGATTTGATCCCTCTTGGATAGAGCCAAGGTTAAGATGAATCTAGATTGTTTCTATTATTTATAATGTATGAGTTTAGTTTGGATGATAAAATAATTAATATTGTGTTGTTTAAATAAAACTAAAAAAATAATTTAAAAAAATTAGCATTAAAATTTAGCAATAGTTTCATCTGCATACCATCCACAAATAGGTCGTAGAGGCTTCGTCTGCATACAATCTTGCAGATTGGCTTTTCTTATGACCTCGTCTGCATACAATCTTGGAGATTGGCTTCTCTAGTTGAGCCCATCTTCAAGTGTCATTGTGATTTGAAATTTTTGAGTGTTTTAGATGCAAGTTGGATGTGATATCCCTCGACTTGAAGTGTTTGTGTAATTAATTGTGTATATGTGTGTGCTCCTTGTTTAAAGTTTTAGTTGAAAAGAAATTGAACATTTTAAATTATCAGTAATTTATTACTGATAATTGTTGATTGTAAATTTGAATTTATTATAATTTTCTTTTGGTAAATAAAGAAAAATTGGAAAATTAATTTTTGAGTGCAAACGGATGAAAGAGAAAAATGTTATAAAACCAGCTCAAAAAAAGATATAAAAAATAGATCAACGCCTTAGAATTCAGCCTCTTCGAGGGGGCAACCTCATTTACATTACATAAATGAACAATTCTTGGATGATACAAATGAAAAGACCTCATTTCTATATATAGGAGTCTAAGGGGTCATATATAATCAGAAGTCGACATAACAATAATAATGTAAGGGCACAATAATAACGATAGGTGGGCTTCTATGGGGCGCAATAGTAACAATATGGGCACTACATGGGTACATCAATATAATAAGGGGGTTGTACTAATAAGAATAAGGGGTTACCCTAGTAGTATAGGGGCCTAACATGCCCCTCTCCTTCAAAAAGTGTTGTCCTCAATGCTTGAGTACTTCTTGATGCTTCTATATAAAAGTCTTGTGCTCCCGTGGAATCTTTAGTGGGTAAGTTCTTCCACTTGATGAGATACTCTGAAATTGATCGATTTCGTAGTTGTCAGATTCTTGTTTCTGTGACTGCTCCAAGTTCCAATATGATTTTTCCTTCCTCTTCAATTTCTGGCATTATTGTTTGAATTGGAACCTTTTGCAACTTTTGAATAAGTGGCCATATTTCTTCGTCCTTCTTCCATTCATCCCTTGCTTCGTTTATCCAATCTGGTTGGATAATAGAAATAACACAAAACAATGCTTCCACATCCTCATCCTTTCTTGAGAGTGCATCTACAACAAAATTTTGCTTCCATTTTCTATAGATGATGTCAAAGTCATAACTCATCATATTTGTGACACATTTTTTCTGTTCTTCTAAAAATAATAGTTGTTCTAAAAAGTACTTAAGACAATCATGATCCATTTTTACCTTGAAGTGTCTTCCCATTCGGTAAGGTCGCAATTTCTTAAGTGCATGTAGTATTGCCAACATTTCCTTCTCATAAATAGCTTGCTTGAGATGTAGTAACAAAAATACCTAATCACCTACATCAAAACATTTTTCACTACGATGTTGATCTACATGTCGTTTCATTCGATTTTGCACCAAAGTGGCATTATCCTTTAAAAGTTGGAGAACTTGTTGTTGATGCTCGATGTGATCTTTCACTGCTTGAACCATTTTCTTCTTGATATTTCCTTCTATCTTTAGAGTTTGAGGAGTGGTAATTTCTTCCAATCCTTTACAAGATATGGTCG
>APFE030021146.1:0-16280 GCA_000404065.3 Pinus taeda
ATCTAAGTCTCTGGTGAATAAACTATTCCTGCGGAAAAAAGCTGTATAACCTGAGGATGAAAGATGGAGACTCGGTGGCAGAGCATATGAATGCATTTAATGTTGTGGTAAGTCAGTTATCATCTGTTGATATTAAAATTTCAGATGAAGATAAGTGCATCAGTTTGTTGTGTTCTCTACCAGATTCGTGGGATAGTCTGGTTATTGCAATAGGTATCAATGCAACTGCTTTGCAGTTTGATGAAATAGTCTCAGCCTTGCTGACGGAGGAGATGAGACGGAAAAATATGGACAACCAGAATGGTGATGCCTTGTCTGTACGAGGACGGTCCTAGAACAGAACAAAAATAAGTCATCGAGTGGGAGATCTAAATCTAGAGGGAGATCTAAATCTCTAGGAAAACCTATAAAGGTGGTGTGCTGGAAATGCGGAAAGGAAGGGCACTTCAGAAGGGAGTGTAATCTAAAGCTCCTGATAAAGGAAAGGGATCTGATGATGCTCCTTCTACAGAGGCGAAAACCACCTCAGATGAAGGTGGGGATGTGTACTTGGCTTCTTCAAGTACACATGTAGATCATGAGGCATGGTTGATTGACTCAGGTGCATCCTTTCACTTCACTCCCCCTAGAGAGTGGTTCTGCGAGTATGAGAAATATGATGGTGGTGATGTCTTCTTGGGGGATGATAGGAAAGCTAGAATCATTGGTCGCGGAAAAGTAAAGTTGAAGTTGCAAGGTGGAAGGGTTAGAACCCTTCCAGGTGTTCTGCATATTCCTGAGTTGGCCAGAAATCTGATTTCTGTAAGCAAGTTGGATGATGCAGGTGTAAAGACAGTGTTCGAGAAGGATACCTGCAAGATGGTTCGAGGAGCACTGGTATTGATGCGGGGAGTTCGCATTGGAACTCTCTACAAGCTGCAAGGTAGCACTGTTGTTGACGGGTGCAATAGTTCTATGGTTCCTGAAAATGGAGCAAAAAATCTAGTGGTCTCTGGAGAGAAGACCATGTTATGGCATCAAAGGCTTGGACATATTGGAGAGAAGGGCCTTTGAATACTTCATGGTAAAGTATGGTAGAAGGTATGAGTAATAGCTCTCTGGATTTTTATTTCTGTGAAAATTGTGTATATGGGAAGCAGAATCGGGTGAGTTTCCCCTCTGGTGGTAAGAGGACGAAACAGATATTAGAGTTTGTGCACGGTGATGTGTTTGGACCTGTGAAGATTCCATCACTGGGTAAGTCTGTGTATTATGTATCATTTATAGATGACTTCTCAAGGAATACATGGATATATTTCCTTAAGAAGAAATTTGAAGTCTTTGATAGGTTTAAAGAATTTAAGGCACTGGTGGAAAACCAGACAGAGAAGAAGATAAAGGTGCTGAGCATAGATAACTATGGAGAGTTTTGCAGTAAGGAATTTGAAGAATTCTGTAAGAAGTGTGGTATAGCATGGCAGAAGGCTACTCCATATATACCTCAACAAAATGGAGTTGCAGAAAGAATGAAAAATACGTTGATGGAAAGGGCAAGAAGCATGCTCAGTGGTGTCAGGTTAGGACAAGAATTCTGGGTAGAGGTGGTGGAGACAGCATGTTACCTGGTCAACAAATCACCTTCATCAGCGTTGGAGGATTAAAATCCACAAGAGGTATGGACTGGTAAGAAACCCTCTCTTTCACATCTGAGGGTATTTGGATTTGATGCATATGTACATGTTCCAAAGGAGAAATGAACCAAGTAGGATAGTAAATCTGAAAAGTACATATTTATTGGGTATAAGGATGGTTTAAAGGGTTATAAGATTTGGAACCCAACAACAAGGAAGGTTGTGTACAACTGAGATGTGGTGTTCAGAGAGGTGAAAGATGTTATTAAACATGAAGTCCAACCAAAGGAACCTGAGAAGATAGAGTTTGAGCTAAAGGAGGAAGAATCAGACTATACAATAGAGGAGGAGTTAGAAGATGAAGAGCCACAAACTCCAGGTGTAAGAAGATTAGTTCAAGAAAAAGGTAGCCAGAAAGGTATAGTCCATCTGCTTTCTGTTCAAATTTTTCTTTATATATTACTAATGAAGATCCCATAACTGTGAAGGAAGTAGTAGATTCAGAGGATGGAAAACTCTGGAAAGAGGCCATGGTGGATGAAATGGCATCTTTACACAAAAATGAGGCTTGGGATCTGGTGGAGTTGCCAGCTGGAAGGAAACCCATTAGCAGCAAATGGGTGTTCAAGAAGAAGCCAAATGCAGAAGGAAAGGTGAATAAATACAAAGCTCGATTGGTAGAAAAAGGTTATTCCCAAGTGCCAGAAATTCATTTTGGTGATATTTTTTCTCCTATTGCCAAGGTAACTTCTATTAGTTTACTTTTATATGTTGTTGCTACTTTTAATTTTGAGGTAGAACAGATGGATGTGAAGACAACATTTCTTCACAGGGATCTAGAAGAGGAGATCTACATGAACCAACCTAAAGGCTTTGCGGTGAAGGGTAAGAAAAAACTAGTACGCAAGTTAAAGAAGTCTCTGTATGGCTTAAAATAGTCATCAAGGATGTGGTATCAAAAATTTGATACATTTATACGGGGACTTGGCTTCACCAGAAGAAAAGAAGATCACGGTGTGTATTTTAAATTAATTTGTAACCATGTTGGGCTGAAATGATAAAGAAATTATCCAGGATTTGAAGACCTAATTGTCCTCAAAATTCGACATGAAAGATCTTGGTGTTGAAAACTATATTTTGGGCATGGAAATTAAAAGAGATTGGGCAAAGAGGAAGCTCTAGTTAAACCAAAGGAAGTATGTCGAGACAATACTGCAGAGGTTTAGTATGTAGGATAGTAAACTGGTGAAGGCTCCTATTCCTGTAGGTGTAAAGTTATCTATTGAACAGTGTCCCAAGACAAAAGAAGAGGAAGAGGATATGTTCCATGTTCCATATGAAAGTGTAGTTGGTAGCCTGATGTATGCAATGGTCTGTAGTAGACCAGACATTGCACATGCAGTGGTAGTATTGAGCAAGTTTATGTCAAAACCAGGGAAGGAGCATTGGGCAGCAGTGAAGTGGGTTTTCAGAAATTCACGTGGCACTAGTGATTATGGTTTGTGCTACCAAGGAAGACCAAGATTAGAAAAAGTTTTGGATATCCATGGCTTTGTTGATGTAGACTGGGCTGGAGATTTGGATCAGAGAAGATCTACAAGTGGGTATGTGTTTAACCTATTTGGAGGTGCAGTTAGTTGGATGAGTAAGAAACAATCTATAGTGGCACTATCAAATACAGAGGCAGAATACATGGCAACCACTCATGCAAGCAAGGAAGCAATTTGGTTGCATAGATTGTGTTCAAGTATGGGGTTAGTACAGGGAACTATAAGGGTAGACTATGACAGCCAAAGTGCAATTTTCTTGGCAAAGAACCATACTTATCATTCAAAGACAAAGCACATTGATGTTCAGTATCACTTTGTGAGGGATATGATAGAAGACAAAAAAGTGTTGCTAATAAAGGTGGACACTTTGAAGAATACTGTAGATGCATTGAAAAAATATGTGAGCTCTGAGAAGTTCTCATGGTGTAGAGAAACAATGGGCATTTTAGGGCTGGAAAAATGACTAAGATCTCCTGTGCCCCCTTGTAGAAAGAAAACAACAAGTGGGAGAATGTTGGGTTGTGTTATATTCTTTCCACGACTAACCTACGTAGTGAATAGGGGTTAGAGGGGTGGCGGAGCACCCCGTTTTTTGCATTGCGGGGGTCATAGGGGGGTTTGAGGGGGTCGAGTAGCCCCCATCTACAGGGTCTAGGGTAGCACCCCTGGAAAAAAAATATTTGGACCCTATATTAGGTTGGGCGAACCTACCTATGGTTTTTGATCCATGGTTTTGGACACAATGGTTTTGAATCCATTGTATTGGATGCTTTGGCATGTATACATATGTATTGTAATATTGAAAGGAATATAATGAAAATCAAGTTGGTAGTCCTAGTTTTGGGATCCAAGGAAAAATTTCTGTGTATATGTGTTTTATGTGTTATGCTCTCGCATTGTAATATCAATGTCCCGGGCCTTTTGATGGTCAATATTTTCGTTAAATTTTAATAAAGGGAAAAGGGTTATTGTCCCATAGATCCAATCTTAGAATCCACTGGATGATGAATAGAACCAACAATCAAATCCCTTAGATTTAAAGAAAACTATATATTTCATACAATTGAAAAGAAAAATATAGTTGTGCACATTATTACCCTCACATGTTGATGTAGTTTATGTATCCACTCCAACAACTAAAAATCTTTCTCCTACTCAGATATTTCACTCCTATTGCTGGATCCAATCACCTACAAGCATGCACAGACATAGAAGGGTGGCTTACTTATCTCTATTAGTATTTCAAAGAATATAATCGTAGTAAAAACAATATGATCCCATGAAAATACATTTGGTGAGATGTCTCTAGGTAAACTAGAGAAATTTTAATCGAGTGATAATTATGTTGAGAGCATGATTTTTACCTTCTAATGAAGTTGCTTGTGAAAAGTCATTCACAATATCCTACTTATTCATTTCACTACTTGTACCAAAATCAACAAAATCGTGAGCATGGCCATACTAATTGAGTAGCCTACTTCACTTCATAATTTAACATGTAAATAATCAAAAATCATATTAAGAAAGTTCAAAAATGGTTTTTTAAGAAATAGGAGGGTTGAAGAATGGATTGGAACAAAAAAGATCAAGATATGTGCACATAATTCAAAGATAGTTGAAATTTATCAATGGAGCTCACATTGTGCTTTAGGGTTTCTTCCTTAAGCGAATTTTCTTCATGCCACTCCACTAGACATGATTTTGAGCTAGGTATCGAAGGAGAACTATGGAATGGATAAGTTGATACCATCCTTCCTTAGGGATACAAAAGTTGATTTCTTTCAATTTTGTCTCCATCATGTAGAACACCCACAGGCTTTGATGAGAAGAAAATGTTCAACCCAACAAAAAACAACCACAATTGGACCTGCTATGACACTAAAGCTATGGAAAAAATCTCGAATAAGATCTCAAAAATTTGTATCTCTAGTATAGATTGGACTGTTTCAAGGTGGCCATGGTGAGAAAGCCCTTTACGATTTATTTTTAAAAACCCTTTCTCTTTAGTTCAAGGCTCTTTCAATCTTTCAACCTTCATGGATTTATCGAATATAAAGGATTAAATGCTTGCATATATGGGCCATTCATTTTTACAAGAAGACTCTAATAGATCTAACAGTCCTATGCTGAGCAAAGTACAAAAATAGTTGGATCAAGGAAACTTCCAAATTTTCATAAAAAACATCAATGGGAAGTCCTCCCTCTTTTGGTTGGTGGTTTGGACTTGATCTAACACCTGAAACAATGCATCAAGAATAGGATGGGAATTCATACTAATTCTCAGCGTCTTCTCTTTGAAGGGAAGATCCCTTAGGATTTTTCCTAGATGAAGGACTACAACATCATAAGGAACTATACCATAATAATGAACTTACGGCCATAAGGAGTAGTTATAGGTCCTAGAAACTATAGAAAATATGCCTCACAAAAGGATGCAATGCAAGGAAAGGATTCCAACTATTTAGACTAGCCTCAACACATGAAATGACCTTATATTGTAGAAACAATGAAAAAATCTCATGTAATGGAGATCAATCTTTGAGAGGTAAACTACCATTTCTTTTCTCTACAATCCAAGGCTGTTATATGTAGGTTCAATGATTTTTGGCCTAGAGCTAATGATTTAAAGCAGTGGTTCATTATTTCTTGGACCCCCAACTATGGTATCTATTTATGTTCCAAAGGTTTTTTTATTTTCCAAATTGATACTTAGGAAGAATTGGAGAAAGTGTTAAATGAGGGGCCATGGTTTTAGAGAAGAGAAAGGCTCTTCATAACTCCTTGGTTCCTAGATTTTTATTCCACAAAAATGGTGATCTCCTCAATGATGGTTTGGGTGAGGCTTCCAAATGTGCCCCTCCCTTTTTCGCACCATAAGGTGTTAGAGGAAATCAAAAACACCATGGGAAAATTCAAAAATATGGACCCTGAAAGAATTGAGAAATGTATTATTACATTTTCTATATTTTGTGTATAAATGGACCTTAGAAAAGGTCTACTTGATCATATTCAATTGAAACATAAAAACGTTCAGTGGACCCAAGTATTAGATTATGAGAACATGACATTTAAATGTTGAACTTGTTACCAAAAAGGAGACTTGTAGAACACATTTCCACAGGAAAAGAGATCCCAAAAGAGAAAAAGGGGGAGGCCCGCAATCCAAAAGGATGGAATCCCCTAAAACCAAACTTCTCATATGAAGAAGAAGTGAAAACCATAGAGAATTCTCCAAAACGTAGTTGAACTAGATACACAGGACCATAATGGAATCGTATCCCACTTGCAAAATGATATTGATGTACAAGAGATCTAGGTATCAGAAATGAAAAAACACAAGGAACTTACAGAACATTGGACAAGAGATGAGAAGAGAGAACATGTTTCTGATAGCTTAGAGTCGGACAAATACCCCCCTCCAATGATAATAGGAAGTGAAATGGGAATAGCTCTTGTTGTTCCAAACTCAATGGAGTGGAAAAAAGTGCAGAAAACAGAAAGAAAGAGATTATTAATCACACTTAACTTTGAATTTTCATTTGTAATTATTTTTTAGTTTTATTTTTTTTAGATCATAAGTCGTGAGACTTATCTTCTAGAATTATTTTAACATATGTAGAATATGACTTTGTTTCTCGTTTCAAGATTAATAAAACTAATGGTTTTTTCCCTTTGGAAAAAAAGAAAGGTAAAAAATGTATTTGTTTATGCAAAAATAACAATGTAGATGTATAAAACTAATGGTTTTTTCCCTTTGTAAAAAAAGAAAGGTAAAAAATGTATTTGTTTATGCAAAAATAACAATGTAGATGTGTCCACAAAGTACTCAGTGCAAGAGCACATTAGTAATGTTAAATGATTATAGGCCTATGGAGCAAGAATGTTGGACCTTTCTTAAGGAATCCTTACTTTGAGACACTTGCTTGATGGATGTGCATGCCTTGGAACTTGACATGTGTCACTTAGTGTTGGAGTGCTTAAAATGTGGGTGTATGCATTATTTATCTTGGTTTCTCATTGTGGTATTGGTCCACTATTGGACTCCTCCACTTTTCTTACAAATAAAGGGAGGAGAGGCTTTTCATTCATCACTTTGAGAACCCATATAGTGATCACATACTTACCTTAAGAGATATAAATATCAAGCACAAAATTAAACTAAGAGTGGCTGCAGGGTTGAGGGTGGGGTGAACTAGTATAATAAATTTTTTACTTCTTTAAACATTCATTAACCATATGAAAAATATCACTTATGAGAACTATCAACTACAAAATGTGGAACATACTTTGGGAGAAAAACCAAGAAAATACTTTTTATAATTCTTTATAGGCGCCAACCTAAAGGAGATGCCAATCCCCACTAGTAAAAGCCTTAGTAGGAACCAACATACTCTTACATATCTTCATAGACACCAATCTACGAAAACACCAATCCCAAATAACACAAATATTCAAAGGCACCAACCTACTAGAGACACCAATCCCCACTGTTGTAAATATTCCAAATGTTGATCATCAAATTAGAAATAACACCAATTCCTTTGTTTTGGAAACAAACTTTTCTTACAAATCCTATTTAGTGCATATAAATTCTTAAAAAATGATAACATTCACATTACCATCATCATGGGGGCTTCACTGATAAATAAATACCATAGCACGAGCGTTCATAATGGTCAATAAAAGGAGGAAAAAATGCAATAATATAGAGGATATAATAGGGGGGTAAAGGGTTTTTATATGTTGTATAGTAACCTGTGTATGATAAGATATTTTTTATAGAATACATTGGCCATGCTGAGTCAAAAAACAATCAAGCTAGAGAAATAGAGGTTGAGGATTATTTTGGGAGTATCTAGAGTGGGAGGGAGAAAGAAACCTCTATGGTAATATTAGGTCCAAAGTAGCATAATATTCAAGCTTATGTCCCTTGTATTGATATGAAATTCATGGTAATTTTTAACTACCTGAAACAACTCAAGATGTTTGAGGGTGGTGATGACCTCATTAGATTTCATATGGATAAAGAATAATTTTAGATCTCACTCAAAATCCAACAGACTAATATATTTTTCAAGATTTCACGATTTGGGGAATTGCAATGTTTCCATTGGATTTTATCATGTACTAGGGTATGGAACATGTATTTAATCAAGAACACTGAGCCCTCTATGTACTTTTATGTTAGTGACGTTGTTTGTCAAACTCCTCTATCATGACCCTACTAAAAATGTATCCATCACTCAAACAAAACCTTGACTTGACATGCTACATTGTTTCTATCTTATGTTAGTGATTAGAGGGGGCTATTAGTGACAAATATCATAAGATAAACAATGATTTTAATGATATGTAGGTATATGTTGTAACATGATTGTTTTAGATGCTAGAGGTCATCCAAAGCCTATTTTTTTGTTGATGTATTTTTAGTTTAGAGATGGATTGCACTCTGCTATTTGGCTATGTGCAACCTTACATGCTATATAAATGAGAACTTGTAATTTGTGGGCATGTGGTTGATGAATATTATAAATACTAGATTAATGATTTTATATGGTTTAATCGATGTTTTTATTTTTTATTTTTTATTATTATCACAAATTCATTATTCTACATGCTTTCTTTGACACAAATGCATCAAAATATATAAAATATATATATTATATAAAATTAATTCCAAAAATCACTCCCACCTGGGAGCTTTTGAAAAATGACACTCCCCACTCCCCATTTTGACTTCTGCTTCCCACTTCATATGGTTTAATCCATGTTATGTTTTTTTTTTTTAATCACGAAATTCATTATTCTACATGCTTTTTTTGACATAAATGCATCAAAATATATAAAAATATATATTATATAAATTCACTCCCAAAATCGCTTCCAACCTAGGAGCTTTTGAAAATGACACTCCCCAATCCTGTTTTGACTTACGCTTCTCACTTCCACTCCCGCTCGAAAGTAGCCTTGCTCCAAAATAAATATGCATCACATTACTAATACATCTATGAACTATGCTATATGTCAAATGCACATGTTAAGATTTTTTACCTGTTTGTTAGCCAGTGATCGTCCCAATGACCTAGAACAAACATGCATCACATTACTAATACACATATGATCTATATCTAATGCACGTGCTTAGTTATTTTACCTATTGCTTAGCTAGTGATCCTCCCAATGATGTGGCAGTAGAGAAGACAAAAAACATGGCACCTCCACCCTTTCCTTATACTAGTGATGAACAAGTTGAATGAAAGTGAATGAGACAATGATATAAATTATCTTTTGGTAGAGGTCACACGCATTCTTCAAGAGACAATGACATAGACTATTGTTTACAAGAGGGTGCATGTATACTAAGGGAACACATGTCACACCTTCAGTTAGTTTTAGTTTAGATGTTGTTTCAAATTTAGAAAAATTTCAATTTTGGATAGAGTTTTTCTATTATTAGAACTTTTCTTTGTTATTTTTAGCATGAATGATCTATTCTTACTAAAAATGTCTAGATCACTAGTAAATTAGAATACTTATGCATGAGTAATTCCCATCTTAGGTAGAGGACGCAAATCTCAAAGAAGGGATGCATGCTTGCATGCTCTAGTTCATCTTTTGATGGAGATACACTTACTTGGAACTCTTACCATCCAACTATGGTGCACTAGGTGATTAGGTTAGGGATATGATTTGAAAAAGTCCAACCAGATAGGATTTTGCATGTGTCCATATTCATTGTATTTTCTCTCCTCTTCCTATTCTATAATCGAGATGAAAGGTACACCATTGTGTAGGTTATCAAGGTTCTGTTTCGAACTATTATAGTGTATCCTTTTCAATATTCAATTGAAGATAGATGAAATTGAGAGTTCAGATATATATATTTTCCATTCAAACTTTCCACAATATGTATTTGTAAATCAACCAACTTATATCTGCCTCCTTTTTATTGAAACTTTCAAGTTTTCAACTACCAGTATTTAGGCTATTTTTTCTAGGTGGAGAATCTGCTTAAGATTGTTAATGAAAATAAAGGGATATAAATATAAATGGATATAAAAAATGTTAATGAAAAAATGGATATCTACAATATCTATTGAAAGTAGGGGACTTTAAAATTGGGAAGGCGTATTGGGTTCATATTGGTATGGGGTTAAATAGAGTGATTTTTAGAGGTATTTTCCAATACGTAGTCAAATTAAGGGTACTATTTTGTATGTGGCAAACACATGTACTATGTCAGAGGTTCATTGAGTGAATCCCCCATGACATTCATTGACTTTTATTTCTACTTCTTCCTTCATTGATTTTGAATCTTACTATGATAGGATGAAAGCATAGGAATGTATGTTGAAAATAAAAATCTGGATAAGATTCATATGTACAAGAATATTGTGGAATAAATTTAGCTATAAAAATATGTTATATCGATGATGTTGGAAAACAATAGAATTTGACTTACTCAAGAATGTATAAAATATTAGGATTTTCTCTAGAATGTGTAAGATAATAATTAAAAATCCAGTATAATCTCTCAAAGAAAAGTTGCAAATTGGTAATCAAGTTAGATCCTTGGGAACTCTGATGCAAGAAGGAAATTTCAAGTGAATATGGTTGATGAGGATGTTGATGGAAAGAGAAGGTCACCATGATGAGGTAAGTCTATTTAATTTATGTTTTGGCTATATTATTTTTGGCTACCGAAAAAATAATGATGCAGGAATCCATGATGACATATATTTGTATGAAGATGTTGAGGGTAGCTCAATATCTAATTCCTAGTAACTATGAAGTCATGATGAGTCCATATTGGGGTTGAAAGGGTAACTATGTGAGATGATAAGATGATGTCAAAGAATATCACTTTTAGAGGGAAGCCATGATCAAGATTGAAGTTTGGGAGGGCTCAATACAAGCCCTTCATGAAAAATATGGAAAGCAATGAGCAATCAATATTAACTAGATCCTGTTACAAGAACGAAGAGTGAATATAGCTCCATGATACCTCAAAAGAAAGAAAGAGATGAAGAAGAAATAGGGATCCATGTAGTTATGGAGATCAAGTAGTTGATACTCTCAAGAAGAAGAAAAGAAGTAAGGCTTATGATGTTGGCTTCCATTATTGAAAATAATTCTAGAATCTCCTGTAGTTTTGAGAGGGAGAAAAAGGAGTTTCCTGAAATAGGAGCAAAGATATATTCTCAAGATTAAAGGAGAATAGGGATGTCATCTCTAATTTGAGAGAAAGTGATATTTGACACCACATGATAATTCTCCTCTTCAGGTGATGAAGAGAGAATATCTGAGTATTGGATAAACATTTATGGTTTCCTTGAGGATATAACATCTAAGAAAGGAAAGGTACCAACACCATTTAAGGGCGAGACATGAATCCAAGAGAAGACTAGTTGAAGAGGATTGATAATTTGAGGAATCAGGTTTGGAGATCCAAAATAAGAATAGTCCTATAAGGACATACCTTGTGGACATCTGGATGAGAGAATATTTGAGTATTGGATAAACATTTATGGTTTCCTTGAGAATATAACATATAAGAAAGGAAAGGTACCAACACTCTTTGAGGGTGATACATGAATCCAAGAGAAGACTAGTTGAAGAGGATCGATAATCTTTGAGGAATCAGGTTTGGAGGTTCAAAATAAGAATAGTTCTATAAGGACATACCTTGTGGACATCTGGATGGGGAATGCACCTTAGAGAGGTAATGCAGTATCACATATAACACCTCCCAACATAATGATCTTAAATACATAAGAGCTTGCCCAGTCAGACCTCAGGGATAATGTTGTTCATAAAGATGATACTGATAGTATGGCTTATCAATCTTAATCTTATAAACTCTTCAATTTGAGATATGATGTTGTACTAGTTGTACAATTATCAATACCTTCCTAGTTAAGAGGGAGAAACTTGTTGCACTCATTTTAATATGTATCCTATGTAAAAAAAATAAGAAAAAGAAAAGAAAAATTATTATTATTAAAGCATGGGTTTCATGCTCATTATTAATGTTATTTTAGGTAAAATCATGTTCTTTGTGCTTTTATAAGTTGTTAGGTCTTAGGATTTATTGTCATGAGTCAAATAAGTCAACTTCATGTTCATAAGACCCTTCTGGGAAATTTGTAGTTGTAAAAAGAAATGCTTTTAAGTTTAGAAAGTCTTAGAATGTAAGAGTACATGTTGGCCCTAGGATCCTCAATTTGGCTAGAAAGGAGAGAAGTCAACCCCTTGTCAAGGTTATATAAAGAGAAATTCAACTTCGTTTATACTCATTCACTCACAAGTTCGATCTATTAAGGAAATAGTTCAATTTGAAGTTTGAAAGCTACAAGGAGAGAAAATGAAGAGGAAGAATGAAAATTTTTATTTGTCTGGGCTCTATCTCTCTCACATGTGTGAAAATATAGGGCTTCTGGACTATAGTAGGAGGCCAAAGTTGGCCAAAGTTGCAATATCGAGTTGTAGTAGGACAAGGCACGACATCTTGTATCTAGGAGGAAGGAGGCTCCATCTAGACCTTGTTGAACTTAGGAATGATTGTCTTACTCTTGTAAGGTCTCAAGAGAATGCTATATTAGGGTTTCCATAGAATATGAAAGGCCTAAATGGCAGGGTTTAAGTTTGGGGTCTAGTAGTATTGAAGCTGATAGGTCAAAGTTGTAGTTTTGAAGCTGGTTGTTACAGAAAAAAGGACTTAAGGAAGGGCTAACTTGGTACTAGGAGAAGGAATTGGTCTAGGGATTTGTTATTTTTATCTCATTTGAAGCACATTCTAAGAAGATAAGTGTTTCTAGCATTTCCCCTTGAAGGGGCTTTTCCCGAGCTAAGAGCCTATATCTATTCCCTCTTTTGTTATTGTTGTTTTTTGATATTGTTTGATGAAAATATCTAAGTAAAGAGCACAAATAATATGACTAAAGATTCACAAGAATGTATAGGTTAAAGAAAATAAGCTATAATAACTACTGCTTTAGATTTTATAACATGGTATCAAAGCTAAGGTGAAAAAAGAAGAAAGATGGAAGTACACTAAGAAGAGGAAACTCTCAAGTAACAATCTCAAGAATAAGAAGACTCAAGGAAGGAGAATTATTTATAAAAAAGAGGGTTTCTACATTAAAATAATATCAGTACTACATCTCACAAGAAGGACATTGGTCTTGCAAGAAGTCTAATTGGAAGGCATAAATATTTGAACCTATTGGTGGAAGAATCCTAGGGAACATATTTCAAGGAAGTTTATTTAAGTATCTTGAAGGCATAAAAAGGTTGGAGACATCATTAACAAGAATCTTGGTCTTCAAGTAAGTATTATACTATTTCATAATGACTGAATCTTTAAGTCATGTAAGTTATTTCTACAAGAAGAAAAATAAGCTCATTGGGGCATCAAACTATCTATCATGGAAGACAAAGATTGATTTTATACTAACAAAATAGGAAGTGATGGAATATGCCAACTGGGTAAATTACTGAACCTAGCAAAAAAAGGACACAAGAACTAGAAAAATACAATATAGGGAAAGTGACAGCACAAAGGATCATAACCAAATAAATTAAGGATTATCTTGTTCCATTTGTTGCAAATTTGAAGACTTAAATGCATGAAAATATAGTGAACCTTTACTCTATAAGTACAATAAGTCAAAGGATGTCTTTGTGGAACAAGCTATATAGAATGAAGATATCAAAGGATTAGGATATGAAATTCTCTCTTATGAGAGTCTCACATCTAAAGGTTCATTTTAAAGGACTTGGTGAACCAATAATTAATTCATAAGTAATCATATGTGTTCTAATTGTATTGCCACCAAAATGGAGCAACTTTGCAACAAGCATCTACTCCAAGAAGGATTCAACTCCCTTTGATGAGTTTTGGGCATAATGCATACTAGAAGAATCAATGATCAAGGTCAAGGATGACATTTGATAATATGAGAAAAATCTCAAGCCCTTCTATGAGTCAAGAAAACGAAGGAGGGGAAATTTGGCAAGTCTAAGAACAAAGACATGTCCAAGGTTCAATGTTTCAAGTGCAATGAGTTTGGACACTATAAGAGCGCATGTCCAAATTAACAAAAAAAATAAGAGAAAGGATATAAGTGAAGTTCATGTAGCTAAAGGAGTGGGAAAACCTAAGAAGAAAATAACAAGGAAGAAGTGAAGGATCTATACTACTAAAGAATGTTCACTAACTTCTATGTTCTTTATGAATGCTAATTTTTATTTCAAATGATATGTTTTGTATAAGCATCATAAGAAATAATAAAATGTTATACCATTTATATGATTATGATAATATAGAATATAATGTTAGACCATTTTGCATAATGTCCATCTAGATATTATCTAAAATTATGTTAGAGGTTGTCATCTTGCTAAAATGGATCATTATGACCTAGGAAGGACCATAAGTTTCAATGTCCTTGGGAAAGGAATCATGAAAAGGTGAGCAGGTATTCCATGTAATCTGGAATTTATATTAGTGTCATCACCAAAAAATTGATCATCTAGCCTTAATTTACTAAATGGATCAAAGTACACCATATAAGGCCAATTTTACCATATTAAAATTACTTTTACTATGAAAAATTACCATAATTTTCAATGTCCTTTGGAAAGGAATCATGAAAGGGTTTAGGAGTTCATTCCATGCAATGTGGAATCTATATTAGTGTTAGCACCATTAATGTGGAATTTATATTAGGTTATCACCAAAAATTTGAGCATCTAGCCTTAATTTACTAGACGTATCAATGTACACCATGTAAGGCCAATTTTACCATAGTAAAATTTCATTCACTGTGAAAAAATCACTTAATAAATCACATTTGTTAAGCATTTATAATTAAACTCACGAAGAATAATTAAATAAATCACTATTTATTTAATTATCTTCTAAGAATAATTAATTAAACCATTGTTTAATTAATATTCCTGTTAAAGTGAAATCTATATTAGTGTTATCACCAAAAAATTGACATTTAGCCTTAATTTACTAGATGGATACTTAATAAATCACATTTGTTAAGCAATTTATAATTTAGCCCATGAAGAATAATTAAACAAATCACTATTTATTTAATTATCTTCTAGGAATAATTAATTAAACAATTGTTTAATTAATATTCCTATTAATGCAGAATCTATATTAGTGGTATCACCAAAAAAATTGACATCTAGCCTTAATTTTCTATATGGATAAAAAAATTGATATCTAGCCTTAATTTTCTAGATGGATCAAGTACACCATGTAAGGCCAATTTTACCATAGTAAAATTGCTTTCATTGTGAGAAATTATTTAATAAATCACATTTGTTAAGCAATTTATAATTTAGCCCATGAAGAATAATTAAACAAATCACTATTTATTTAATTATCTTCTAGGAATAATTAATTAAACCATTGTTTAATTAATATTCCTATCATATATTAGTGTTATCATCAAAAAATTGATCATTTAGCCTTAATTTACTAGATGGATCAAAATACATCATTTGAGCCCAATTTTACCATAGTAAAATCGCTTAAATTGCTTTCACTGTTGAGAAATTACTTAATAAATCACATTTGTTAAGCAATTTATAATTAAACCCATAAAAATAATTAAACAAATCACTATTTATTTAATTATGTTTGAGGAATAATTAATTAAACCGTTGTTTAACTAATATTCTTATCATATATTAGTGTTATCACTAAAAAATTGATCATTTAGACTTAATTTACTAGATAGATCAAAGTACACCATGTAAGGCCAAATTGATCATTTAGACTTAATTTACTAGATGGACCAAAGTACACCCTGTAAGGCCAAATTGATCATTTAGACTTAATTTACTAGATGGATCAAAGTACACCATGTAAGGCCAATTTTACCATAATAAAATCGCTTAAATTGCTTTCACGAGAAATTACTTAATAAATCACATTTCTTAAGTAATTTATAATTAAACCCATGAAAAATAATTAAACAAATCACTTAGACTTAATTTACTAGATGGACCAAAGTACACCATGTAAGGCCAAATTGATTATTTAGACTTAATTTACTAGATGGATCAAAGTACACCATGTAAGACCAATTTTACCATA
>APFE030021149.1:0-14108 GCA_000404065.3 Pinus taeda
AATTGGGTTAGTTACAACACTGCATCATTGTTATCATCCTTCATTGACCAAAACATAAAAATATTTAATTATCCAAACCATTTTTAAATTTATTTAAAAACATAACTTTTTCAATAAATATAAACTATTAATATTGGCCATTTCGCCATACTTCAGTGAATCTTAAAAACTACCAGTCATGAACAAATCAAACATAAGGTCTAACGAATCCGAATAAGTTTGAAGTATCATTAAATCATCAACATTATCTCGAACAAAACTTATTTCTATGAGGAGGAGGTTGTATTTGTCACAAGGAGGTTGTATTTGTCACTTTGGAGGGGGCTCCGTGCATCAATAGTCATCGGTGTTGAGAATAACACTATCTTTTCACCGTAGTTGTGGTGACTAAATAGAGCTTTTGTGCCATCTCTTGTAACTAATCCTCCCAAAAGCAGGAGGTTTCTTGCATTTGAGCACACCAATATTGTTGTTCATATTTCTCGCCCCTGTAAAGACTAGACTACTGCTACGATAGTGGCTCCCTTCTTATAAGAAATTAAACTATTAAATCTATGTTTTGAAATAAAACACACTTATCTGCATATTTACTATAATTTCATTTATTTAAAATATAATATGGTAATTATTATAATTTGATATCTTTAAAACTACATTTGGTATATTTAAAAATATAATTTGATGTATTTAAAACAATAATTTTGTTAATTATGTTGATAGTTATTAAATATAGACATTTTAATTTTTTCTTCATTATAGATTTCAATCAAATGATTGAAAATAAAAATTGTTGACATACTCTTGTCATCTTCTCTAAATCAATGGCTGAAGTTTCAAATAAAAACTTCCTGATATTTGTAAATTATATATTTAAACCATACTTAAATTAAAAAAATTTTAAGTTTCAAATAATTATATATTTAAACCATACTTAAATTAAAAATTTATTATGATTAAAAATGTTTTGTAACATTAATGATGGACCATGTAGTAAGATTAATGAAAATTAGATTCAATTTCATTGAAACGTGGCTTTGTACAACGTGCATATGTAACTTACGAAACTTGTTTTCAAACGTGGCTTCACTCTTGAAAGGGGGATTGGGTTATGAAACAACTCCTTTGGCCACATGTTTGACCACTAGTTGTCTTATGAGTTGAGAATTGTTATATTAATATAGCAATTAACATTGATAGTATAACCCATATATGATCTGATATAAGTTGTTTGCAAATGATTTATGATTACGAAATTTAGAAGCATAAATATACTTAGATTTTGTAAACTATTACCTTGAGATACATAAGAGATATTTTCCTTCCGACGAGTAATATATATGAAGAACCAGTGTGTAATATTAGCTTTAATATTAATATGAATATTAGGTTTAATATTAATATTGATATTATATTTAATATAAGTTTTTAGGGTTCGCTCAATTGGATGAGTCTTTATTGGATGAGTCTCTATCGTTAAAGCATTTTCGCTATTAAGAAGTCATGGATTCAATTCTCTCGATTGAGCTCGAAGGAAGTGATGACTTTATGTTGATTATCCTAATACAACCACATAGAATATATATATAATTAATATATTATATATATATAGTATATAATCTATATTATTATATATGCGCTGAGTTTCATATTAATATTAGGTTTAATATATTTAGTATTAGGTTTAATAGGTTTAATATCTTTTAGTAACAATATTAGGTTTTACATGTAATCTTATCTTTGTCACAATGTGACCAATGTTGTTGTAATATTATATTATATTTCACTTTATTTAATGTCACAATGCGGCATTACAAAATTTGTCAACCACATTTAATAATGTGTTTGACTAGACTATGTTTGATAGTCAACGCTCTTCAACATTGGTCAAACATAGTCACCTATTAATATTATTGATTAATATTAATAATCAAACTTCTTGTGATGTCAGAACGGTATAGAAATCTATCCAACCTCATATGTGACGAATATTGTTGCAATTTTACATAACATTGCAATTTATCCAACATCACAATCTGACATTAAAAATTTATGGTTTTCCAAAATCATTGTTATACGATCTGATATAAGTCGATATTTGCCCATATTTTATAGTATAATTTTTTTTTGCATAAAAATCGCCACAATTTTATAAAGAGACTATAATATTATTAGAAATTTGAATTTTTTTACAAAAATATTGTCAAACATTTAAATATTGCATATTGTGGACTAGTGAGATTCGCGAAGGCTTCTAAAATCTAAAATAAGTTTCCATCCTTAAAATTTTCATTGATCATGGTCGACCATGAGATATTACAAAATTAGTCAACCATATTTACTAATATTGCTGACTACGTTTGACTATTTTGTTGACTATGTTTAACTATGTTTAATTATGTTCAACTATGTTTGATAGTGAACACTTCAACTTTGGTCAAACATAATCACCCTTTAATACCATTGATTAATATTAGTAATCAAACATAGTTAACCATATTAATCAAACTTCGAAAACAAAGTCAACCATTAGTCAAACAATGTCAACAGTAATTTTCAATCAATGTCTCTATAGTCAACCATAGACAACCATGGTCAATCATGATTAATAATGGTCAACCATAGTCGACGATGGTCAACCATGGCCATCCATGATCAATGATGGTCAGCTAAGGTCATCCAACATCAACATGGTTAGAATAGCCAATCATGGTTCACCATGATCAACCATGGTCCAGATTGGTCAACCAATGTCAACCAAGAGCAACCATGGGCAACCAAGGTCAACATAGATCAACATGGTTAGAATGGTCAAACATGGTCAACCATCATCAACCCTAGCCACTTATGGTCAACCATGGTCAACCATGATAAATAAAGATATCTATCGTACGAATGGACATTATTCAAACAAGGTCAACCATCAATTAAACATAATCAACTATAATTGTCAATCAACATCTCTATGGTCAACCATTATTAACTATGGCCAACCATAGCCAACCATGACCAACCATGGTCAACTATGATTAATAATTGTTAATCATAATCAACCATGGCCAACCATGATCAATGATGGTTAGCCAAGGTCAACCTTGGGCAACCTTGGTCGTCCAAGATTAACATGGTCAAAATTGTCAACCATAGTGGATGGTGATCAACTATGATCAACCATGACAACCAAGGTTAATCAAGATCAGCATGGTTAGAATGCTCTAACATGGCCAACCAAGGTCAACCATCATCGACACTAGTCACTTATGGTCAACCATGATAAACCATGATAAACCATAATGGTCATCCATGATCACCCATGGTCAATCATGATCCACCGTTATCAACCATGATGGTTAATCTATATTTCTATGTTTAGAATGGTCGAACATGGTCAACTAATACCAACCATGGTAAACTAAGAAAAATATGGTTAGAATGGTCAAACATGGTACACAAAGGTCAAGAAAGGTCAACCATGGTCAACCAAGATCAACCATAAACAGTGGTTGTCAACCATGATCAACCATATGGTCAGTTAAAATATTTATGGTTATAATGGTTATATATGGTCAATCAAGATCAACCATTGTCAAGCATGGTTAACCATGATCTACCATAGTCAAACAGTCAACCAAAATCAACCATGGCCAACCAATGTCAACCATGGCCAACAAAGATCAACCATGGTTTACCAAGGTCAACTAGAATACACATGGTTAGAATGGTCAAGCATGGTCTCCAAGGTCAACCATGGTTGAATATTGTCAACCATGATCCACTTTGGTCAACCATGATCAAGGTCTCTATAGTTGAATATTGTCAACCATGCTCAACCATGGTCCACTATGGTTAACCATGATAAATGATGGTTGACCATGGTCGACCAATGTCAACCAAGATGTACATGGTTAAAATGGTCATATATGGTCAACTAAGGTCAACCACGATCAACCACAATTGGCCATCGTTCATCATGGTCAACCATGATTGATCTTAACGGTTAATCAAGATCTCTATGGTTAGAATTGTCAAACATGGTCAACCATCAAACATTGTCAACCAAGGTCTCTATGGTCAACCGTCGTCCACATGATTAACCATTAAGCTATGGTAAACCATGTTCAAACATGGTTGAATATGCTTAACCATTGTCAATGAGAATATTCCAACATCAACCATTGCAAACCATGCTTGAATATGATCTACCATGGTCAACCATGATCAACCATGCTCATCTTTTGTGAACCATAGTCAACCTAGAACATTTCGTGCTCTACTTACTCCTACTGGCCAACCATAATGATCAATCAAGCTCTCTATGTTTGAATATGGTCAATAATGGTCAGCCCCATCAACCATCTCAACCATATTTGTACCATCAACATTAACATTAATGTAAGCTTGACCATGGTCAACCTTGATCAACCTCATCAACTATGGTCAAAAAATCCACTCCACACAAGTTGGTTGTAACTGACACAATCACATTTACCATTGTGGTTGATATATGCCAATTGACAATGTTTTCCACCTTTTATTCAATAATTTACATATGAAAATGGCATTAATCAACATATATCAACCACATTCATAAATAAAATTGTGCTAATAATATGAACATCTATTACCGTTTCTTAAACTATTCCACTAGTTCAACAACCTGATTCCACCTGATACAAGTTAAGTGACTAATTAATTAGAAGTATTTATAAAGCAAACGATGTATCAAATGACAGTAAATCATTTTCATCCCTATCCTCAATTCTAGGTCCCCGAAGGACATGAAGGAATATCAATGCCAACGCAAATATATTATAGGTCCCATTACTAAGTATTCGTGTCAGAGATTTCCGAATTTTGGGTTGATAAAAGTACTGTTATTGCTTTGCAAAAAAGGAGAATCAATGTTAAGGGTATAACAGGTGAAACCAAATCATCTAAATAAATCATACGTGGATAGAAAATAAAATCCATGTCTTAGAATGGGACTTTGATCCACTGGTGGATAGAAAATAAAATCCATGTCTTAGAATGGGACTTTGATCCACTGGTTTCTGGAGCATTAAATCCAGAGTTATCTAAGCCCATGTGAATGGACATCGATCGGAAGCAGAAGATTAAAGATAATAGATAATTGCAGGGCCAAACTCAGTTGCTAACCAATATATAAAATTGCATTTCGATTTTCTTCATTATATATACAAAATTACTTCCATCACCAGTTCTTTTAGTAATATTTTTATATTATATATATTTTAATATATTATATTATAATTACAATGAATTTTTTTTTTTTAATTGTTCAGTCTAGGTATTGTCTATTTTTTTCATCTCCACTTGACATATGTTGATCTATTTTGACTATTAAATAACATCTGTATTAAGTGACATTTATATTGTAATCCTTTTTTTTCATAGGCATACAATCAGGCAACACTCGCCTCCTTTCTGTGCAATGGCATGAGAAGGTAAAGTCTCATCGTCTCGAATAGATACACGTGCAGATAATGCGTTTCTTTCCGCTCCTCCATGTTGAAACAAAGTCCATCACCGGGTTTCACGGTAACTGATCTGTTAAAATGATAAGTGAGACTGGATATAGAGTTAAACTCTACCACAAACATCTTTCTTTGATGAATTCATGGTTCTCCATCGATGTTAAACAATCCATCACCAAAAACGCACTCTTGAAACCATCTATTGTTACAAATAATTTTCCCACCAGTATTAGCATTTAGATATTTGTATTTATCATTATTAACATTTCTGAATTTTTATTCATAGTAAAATACATTTAAAAAACAAAAAACATTCTGTCAAATGTCTGAATGAAAAATTAAATGCATATATAAATTGTGGACCCATCCAAATGTACACTTAGGCCAAATGCGTGTCTACATTATGTAGGGAGAGGTTCTTAAAAAAAACTCTGGGCTTGCATTCCAAAGGAGATCTATTTTTCGTCTAATGACATGTTTTTCAATTATGTTTAGTCTAGGGGGCAGAAACAATCATGCTTTTCACTTCACAGTGAATATTGTGAAAGCCATTCCTAACGTCATGTTATTAGTCCCTGCCCTCCGGGCCTGGCAGGGACTATAGCAATCGGTTTGGTCGGTTGCTATAGTTAGACGCGAAAACCCATAAACAACACAATGTATTAACCTAAGTTTCAAGTGTATATTTCATAATTCATTTTTTTTAACCAATACGAAATTCCCACCGCTATTTCGGCCACTAAGAATTTTAACCATCTTATTTGGCCTCATGTCGAGGCCAGGATCGGGCAAACTTAGGATAAATCTTGGTTTAAGATAGGAATTCAATCAACTTTCTGAACATGGAAAGTAATGCTAACATTGCGTTAGCATTAATTCTCTAACATTAAATGTTAACGTGATATATCATGAACTTTCTAAGTTTCCCTAGTGTGCATGCATGTTGCGGTGCCCATCGTTGAAGTTGGCAGCTGGGTGCCCATCGTTGAAGTTGGCAGCTGGATATGTGCTGTCGACCATAGGGGCGGTGATGGCATCTTCATAAGAGCCGACCTGCCATGGTAGCAAGTTGATCAACCGGAACTGCGAGGAATGGAACCGCGAAAGCCGAACGGCAGCTCCTCAGTCTCGGCCGGCAGCTCCTCAGAGACACATCCAAAGGTACTATTGCTCCCTTTTAAAAAAGCTATGTTCGGTAAAGATTTTCAGATAATCAGAAGAGAGCACAAAATATAACTCACCCAAATTTTCTGAGAGAAATAACTGCTTCTGTAAACTTGCAGAGGCAAAACTGAAGCTCGAAGGTTGCTCTGCGAAGCCCGATTTGAGGTATCTTCACTGCATGGTTATTCCTGTTTTGCTTTGGTTTGAAGCATATCATGCTAATATTGGATACAGATGCCAGAAGCCTTCTGAATTTTGACAGGTAATGGATCCACTACTGTCTTTCACCGAACCAATGTAACAGGCCTTGTTTGAGTCCAGACCTTTCCAGAGATACTGACCGAGAACTTTCCAAGCTCTTTCGATCTCTGTAGGCCTCAGCAAACGTAATGTATATATAGTATTAAGAGTGAGGGTTAAGTATTAAGAGTGACGGTTCATTAGGCAAGGTGCATGCATCGTTGGAGAAAAATAGCTGCCGCTCGAGTAGTTTGGATATCCAAGCAAATAAAAGCCAATGTTACAGCTCTAGAAATAACACCAAGAAATGGAAGGGAAGAGAATGCTGCATGTGTGGCGACGTTGGATTTCAGGAAAGATTGTTCAGATGCCAAAGATGCAACCACCGATTTCAACACATGTGAGTCTCCGTTTTTTTCACAGCAATTTCAAGAATCATAAATGTATTAAGCAGTAAGTAAGGAGGAGAAAGAAAATATAACCTCAATGTTCTGTTAACCATTAGATATTAAAAAGCAAAATTGAAAACATTGTAATTTGCATCAGTTTTCGTTTGATTCTCTAGAATAGATCAATGCAATCATCTAATATTACAAATTGAACGCAGGGCTGTGGTAGCTTTTGGATTGAATGCACTGAATGGAAAGCGTTTGATGTCAGACGGTACCACAGAAGGGGATTGGGATTCAAGCAATGCTCTTGAGCTCGTGATTTTGCCAGTTAGCTCAAAAGCTCGTGATTTTGCCAGTTAGCTCAATATTACATTAAGGTCAACTAGCCTGGTCTAAGGAGCCATTAAAGCATCATACAAATCAGTTCCTGTCGCATCGATAACCTACTTTTGCAGCAACAAGCAGGAAAAAGGATGGTACCTGGTTATTACCTCCACAATCAAGGTTCTGGCGTCAAACAGAAATACTATTGACGGACTAAATTCCTTCTCAGCCTGACCCCTGTACAGCATTCTAATTGTTAATAAAATTCAAAGAAACACGCCGCTGTTTATGTAAAAAAAAACACATAATATAAATTATAAGACAATCATGGTGTTTATCATTTCAATTTCGAAAGGCAAGAGTCAGTCTGGTTTATTCCAGTAAATTATAAGCCGGCCGACTAAAAGGCTGTGGTAATATCTCTGCCGGGCACACAACCACTCTTTACAGTTTTCTTCAAACCAGGAGCGTATACCATATTTTTTAATGAAATTATCAAACTACCTGTTGGAAGAAGGAGCCAGTTTGTTTCATCCCTGCTGCGCTGTGTATGAATGGCGCACTGAGCAACTGATGCAAACCACACGCTCCTCCTGCAATGCAATGCCATAGCATCGGTCCCAACACCGCCAGATCCAAAACAACAAACCATCAGATTCCAGAAATAACAAACATCCCATCAAGTTATTCTGTAACTCAAATTCGATATAGAGCAACTGATGCACTGAGCAACTGATGCACTGAGCAACTGATGAAAATGGGAAATTTAGAGGAAGGTATTGTGCAGCAAAACGGCACAGCTATATCGACTGGAACCATGGCATCAGACTTCGAGTTCTTCACTGGAGCCGTAGGCATGATTGTCGTGCACGACTTACAGCCATCTGAAGCATATGATTACGGTACATGAACCCAAATGAACAGTGAATGGCGGGCATACAACGGGGTAACAGCCATCAGAGGGAGGCGGGCATGCAACATATATTACTGCCATCTGAAGGATTTCTGATAACATATATTACTGCCATCTGAAGGATTTCTGATGCTCGGTAATGAAGGCAGCTGGTAGATTAGATACGTGGCATATTCTCTGAAGGCTCACGTGTATTGTAACGGTTCGAATCCCTCCACTCACGTGTTTACAGCGCCTGAGTGGAACCCAAACAGTGACGCAATGGGACGACATTGGGAAATTTTAAATTAAGATCTACAATGGAGTTCGAATGATTTGGAGACCTGAACATTACTATAAAATTTGGAATTATTTTCATTCAAAGCGTGATCTAAAGCCATAGATATTTGCAATAAAATAATTTAAAATCCAACCCACGACGGCTTTTAAACATACCAGAGGAATGGAATATTATTGTAGTCTGTGGGCATGAACAGTCAAAGCATCTGTCAAAAAGTCTCAGGGAAATTGTACCCTCCTAGAGGCATAATCATCAACTTTTCTTCCTGAAATCTTTATGCCCGGCATATGCGTTTAATAGCGGCACAAGTACTTGTTTAATCAATTAAGATTCTTCCTTCACCATCTGTAACTTGGAAATGTGTGCACCTAGGTCTTGAGCGAATAGATTCACGATACTAGAAAGTATCTTGTCCGCCACAAAAAAGCGTGCGTGCATTCTTTTCATTTTTTAACTTATAATTTATCATATCCCTAACCTTACCTCCACCTTCTAGAGTTTTCTAACATTCCTATGGTATGCGGCTTTCCTATGGTATGCGGGCTGGGGCAGGGACTAGCTGCCCCGCAGCCCTCCTTGTTATTTTTGATACATGTTTCGACTAATCTTTGTTTGTTGACTTTGTTCTCTGTCCATCAACCCAATATAATTGGTTCGCCTATACAGGACGGTTTCATGCTTTTTAAGCATATATCATGGATGGTTCTTATTTTTTAAGCATATCTGATGCTTATCGAAAATATTAAAATGTTATAAGTGACAGCTAAAAAGATTGCAAACATAAATTAAATATTTAAGTCGCTTGCCATAAATTCTACTGAGAGGTCAAATTAAACAATTTGTTTAACTGCAACACTTATTTCTTGTAACCAGTCTTGGATTGGTTGAAAATGAGATTATTATAGATACATAGATGAATTCAGAGAAAGATTAAAGTAGTGACACCCTTTTTATTACACAGCGTTGATATATATTTTATAAAGAATTTTTAGATGTTATAGAACTAGACTAATAGCTCATTATTTCCTTTTATAATAATTACCTTCAAAGTTAATTTTCAATTATTGCATATAAATATACAAAAAAAAATTAACCCTCAAAAATCTATATAGAATTCAAATTTCCACTAAAAACCAAATAAATTTAAAATTCCAAACCTAATCCCCTAATCCCTCATTATTGTATCTTCCTCTGTTTAAAGCCGCAACCGTCCTCACGGAATGTTTTCTCCACTGTCTGTGTACATTGGCTCCCACTAATGTGTCAATGTCAGTTTTACCATCTAATTGTTATTCGCATTAATGCGGAACGACCCTGTTACCATGGCATATTCCTGTGTTTCTTTCTTTACGGCAGTGAGAACGGCACATTTCCGACCATTTTATTTATTTTACAAGTAGTGTTAAAATTGGTGTAATCTTTTCTTTTATATTTATAATTAGTTATTAAAATTAGTGTACTCAAACTAATAGATGTTTGGAATTTATGTAATTTGTAAAAGTTAAATGTCTCATAACTTTAATTAATTTATATTAAAAAAACATTTTAATAATAAAAAGTATGATCCTCATCCCAAATCTTGTGTCTTTTAAATTAACCTTTTTACATATCTTGAAGGGTTTTAAACTCATTTATAAATGTGTAGTTCAAAAATATGTTTTTTTTTTTTTAAATAACTGACTATTTATAAAAACTAAAATATATTATAAAATATTAAAAAGGGTCTAATTTTTATCTTTTCATGCTCTACAAAGTCCAAATCTATTTATTAACGTCGTCATTATTTTGAAGCAACGTAGAATCTTTTTAGGAGGTTTCATGAGGATCCACATTTGAGGGTTATGAGAGGGAAAAGGAGGAACCTTGGAGGATATTTTGGGGAGAGGTTTAGAGGAGGCATTGGGATTCAAGATTTGCAAGTAATTCAAAGTTGTTGCTTTTAACAAGAATTTTTTTTTGAGGGAGTGGAGACTTGGGTTTGCAACTTTAATTAGTCGTTGTAGAGAAGTCCTCCTAATTTGGAGCTTGGCCTTGATCGGGAGTGGTCTCAGAACCATCATTATCCTATAATGCAATGTGTTGATAGTCTCATTTATGTCTTGAAAATTGCATCCCTATTTTAGACAACACAATATCCAAAGGAAGCACCACCAATCCTCCAGACATGCTCTCTTTCGGTTCACGTTTGACAACGTCTGAAAATTTGCGTTTACCGCCATCTATGCCATCCATTCCTTTTGTCAAAGCATTCGATGATGCTGTTGAAGCATCCTATATATTTGAGAAAGATCATGGGGTTTTTCAGTTTGGGGATCGATGCCAAACTTCTGTCTTCTCTGAAGATCATGGACCAGTTTGTGATGGAGATCGTTTCATCGAGAAGGGAGGAATTGCGTATGGGAAAAAGTGGGATGTCTGGTAGTCGTGCAGATATACAAACTATTTTTATGAAATCTTTTGATCAAAATGGAATCTTGTATTTCGACACGTTCCTAACAGGAATTTGTCTGACCTTTATCCTTGCGGGTAGCGCCACAGATGTTGTGTCCACCAATCATCCATCACCGAAAACATCTCTAAATGCTCTCCTAAAACCAGGGCCCTTTGGAAAACTTGAAAACGTACTCCACATTTGTTGGATTTCTAGTAAGGATAGTGGTTTGCGGAAGGCGTTTGGTAATAAACGTTCTCATGCATCCGATTAGGATTTTTGAAATAGAATCGCGTAAATGGTTGAAATCTATAAACAAATCCCTGAGAATCCCTAGGTAAGGCCATTCTGCAGGGATTTCATTCTTTGCCTTTCTGCTGAGAAATAGAACATAGTACGTGAAAGCCAGGATGTTGACGATCAATATAACGAAGATACCCATGAAGGCCTCCAGAAGAAGCATCGAGAATGCAAGCAACCAATGAATTCCAGACATGCTTAACATCATGGATGCCTAACAACGGATATGTGCATTTATTGCAATTTTATATTTACACCTATCAAAGGGCTATGGATTTATTGGCATGTTGGAGGAATAAAAAAAGGGAACATGTTAGATGTTGCATCGAAGAAACGTGGACTACAACCTTTTAATATCAATTTATATTTATTTTCTTTCTCTATTTAAAAGATTATTTAAAAAAAAAAATGTTTTTTTATTCATTATAATTTTGGATTGAAAATATTTTGAAAGTGATTAAATTATTTTAGTGTAAATTTATTTTTCAAGATTTTTCAATTTAATAAGAGTTTTTATTTATAGATCTCTTAATCCCTGTTTAAAAAAAAAATAAAGAAATTAAGACTAGCATATATATATCTTAATTCTAGATATAATATGTCTCTAGAGGGATGAAAGTCTTATAGGTGCAAACCTTTTTTCAAATTTTCATCCATCTCAACACATGATAGATATAGATATAGGTTGGATCTATGTTGATTCTTACATGCCATGTTTCAACTCCATGTTGCGAATGAATTACATGTCTCACTCATATTGAGAAATACACCGTTGAAGCATTTTAAATACCTTGCATAAAGAGCCATCAAATCCCTAGAGATGCAAACCTTTAGTCAAATTTTAATCCCCCTTAATGCATGATAAATATGCACTTAATATGGATATATGCATGTTCTTAATATTTCACTGTCAACTGCATCTTGACCATGGAAAGAATCACATATCCCCCACATAGTGACTGACACACCATTTAAATATTTTAACTCTAACTTTATATATATATATATATGTATGGTGTTTAATATTTCGGTTAAGAAATATTGTAGTATTTTATTTATGACTGACATGAAAAATAATTTTATTATTAACAATACACATCTCACACATACTTGTATGTACAAAAGAACCTACGAATAAAAACATAAAATTTTTATGTTTAATTATTTTTTCTTTCAATGTATACATAAAGTTGATATAAAATTATTCCACTTAATATGGAAATTGAAATATCTTTCACATACCTGTCTGTAGAAAGCACCTCTAAATAAAAGCATGATTTTTTACTTTCAATTACTATTTCTTCCACTACATACATAAAGTTGATAGAAAATTATTTCACTTAAGATAGGAATTCCAATATCTTGTATATACAACACCAAGACCTAAACAATGGATTACAAATATATTCCACTAATTCCATCAACATATCCATATTTTCAGAGATTTTCCTTTCACCAATATCCCTTCCCTGCTATATTTCCTACTAGCAAGGATCTTGAATGCTTTAAAAAAGTGATCACCAAGAAAAATCCCCATAAAAAAGCCCTTGTGTCTTTGAATTCCTTTGGAGTTAAAAATATATTGAGTAATTTATTTTTAGAAAGTGTACACTATTTTATCATCAATCAGAGTATGTAAACTTTTTAAATGCAAACAATTTATGTCCAGCTACCAAAAATTCCTATTAAATTATACCTTATTTTATCCACACGTGTTGTAAATTAAGTTGTAGTTAAGTATTCAATACTCAAAGATTTGAACCCTTTATAAAAATACATCATTTGGTTATTTCATAACAAAATTCATTTAATAGATATTAGTTATGAAAATGAAACACGTCAAACCTCAATAATCAAAAGAAAAACGAATCATTCTTGGTATTGAACATGTACTTGAATGTTGATCATGTTATTGGGATGTGGTTTTCACCAAGTTATCTCTTGATATGATTTAGAGACTTCCTAATTCCATGAATCATTACTAAAAGAGATCTAATCTAACTTGAAAAAAGAAAATATTACTCATGTAATCAAATTATAGAATTAAATAAATACATATAAAATGAAATTAAAGGCCAAAATAATTATTTGAAGTGAGCTTAGTCTGCAAAGAACAAGGAAACAAATCAATGATAATAATATAAATTGCAAAGAACAAGAAAACAAATCAATGATAATAATATAAATTACATTTAAACATAGTACATCTAAAATAGTGAATGCCAATATATGTGAAAGGAAATATTAAGAAGTTTAATTCTACTCCATAATAAGTCCAGCATATTCTCCAAACATAGTACATCTAAAATAGTGAATGCCAATATATGTGAAAGGAAATATTAAGAAGTTTAATTCTATTTCATAACAAGGAGTCACTGCAGTGGCGGTAGTCCCTGCCGAGGTTTGCAAGGACAACACAAATGGATTGTATACTGTCCGATTTGAAATGGAACTGAAATAGTTCCGAGGTCTGCAAGGACAACACAAATGGATTGAATACTGTCTGATTTGAAATGGAACTGAAATAGTTCGTTCAATGTGTAATTCATTGCATATATTTAAGGAAGATTCT
>APFE030021150.1:12442-44793 GCA_000404065.3 Pinus taeda
AGCCATATGCTTGTTCATACAAGACTATTTCTCTTCATATCTCTCCATGTGTAGTCTCTAGCCTCTATATAGGCCTCATACATACAATACCATGCATCAATACCATGGTTTACTCATACCATCAACTAATACCATGGGCCCATTACATTATTATTAACTACTTGTGGTCCCTTACATTACATGGGTTAACCACCTTATTTATTACTATGGCCCATCCCATTATTACATTATTACCTTGGGTACCTCCCTCGGTACCCCATATTACCCCCCCTAGGTACATAACACCTTCCACATATGGATGATTTTTTTTTGGCATGGCTTCCTAGCACAAAGGGCCAAGGTGTGATATATGTGATTTTTGTAGATTATAGTTTTCAAGGGAAGTTGTCAAGAACATGGATTTAACCCCATAGCCTCCCTCTTCTCACCAGTGGCCTCTCAATACCATTAAAATTAAGGAGGGTATAATTATGATAATGTCAGTTACACCCAAATGTTGGATTGAAGTGACACTCAAATTATTATTAGAAGACATCCTCTCAAGGGTATCTGAGATTTATTCAAAACCTGTAAGTTCCATGTAAACACACATGTTTCTTTTTACCATTGTAAGATCTCATCTGGTTATATTTGTGTTTTTTCCCCCTTTTTTATTAAGGGTTGCAAATAAATCCACTCATACTTGGCGAGTTCCCATAGGTTTTTATGTTGAATTAGCTATGACTTCCATTAAATATTTTCCGGGCCTCTTCTTATGGATAGTTATGTTAAGGTTAGTAGGAGTGATGAAATTTTTATTAAAATCACATGCCCATATACTGCTATGTTAAGAAAAATTTTCAATATATGTGTGTGAGGTGGCCGATTTATAGTCATATGTTTGATATTGATCTTAATAGTCCAGGTGAAGTTGTCATTATTTGCTCAATATGTTTCTCTAAAGGAAAAGTAACTATCACTGAGCCTAATACTAGTCTCTCATACTATCACTTCTTCCTCCTCCATACACAAAATGAAAAATAATAACTATATAAATAAAAAAGAAAACAATAGTCGCTTTATTTCGCCCGCCTACTCCAAAAATATATTAACCCAATTCAACATTCAAACCCCATAGCCTCCCTCTTCTCACGAGTGACCTCTCAATACCATTGAATGTAAGGTGTGTATAATTATGATAATGCCAAAGCAAGATTGCAATGACATCGAAATTATTTTTAGAAGGCCTCCTCTGATGGGTATCTGACTTTTTTTCAAAACTTGTAAGTTCCATGTAAACGCACATGTTTATTTTACCATTGTAAGATCTCTTCTCATTATATATGTGTTTGTTTCTCCATTTTTTATTATGGGTTGCAAGAAAATCCATTCATACTTGGCTAGTTCCGATAGTTTTTATGATGAATTGGCTCTCACTTCCATTAAAGCTTTTTTAGGCCTCTTCTTATAGATTGTTATGTTAAGGTTAGTTGGAGTGATGATAATTTTATTAAAATCACATGCCCATATACTGCTATTTTAAGGAAAATTTCCAATATAAGTGTGCCATGTGGCCAATTTGGGGGCATATGTTTGATATTGATCTTAATAGTCCATGTGAAGTTTTCTTTTCTACTCAATATGATTCTCTAAAGGGAATTCTTGAAAAATTTCTATGAAACTACTAGAGTGTATGTGAGAGATGTTATGGTTCCCAATGAATAAGAGGCGATTACTTATTTTAGCATTGTAAATTGACACCACGGAAAGGTGAAATTTACCCCAGGTTTCTAGTTTGTTGTCTTTCTTTATCATCATGGTAGAAGGTGTGCACACATGAGGTCTGACTTCATGGGAATTGGCAATTCTTAGGAGTTATTGAACTCATCATCATTATTGTCCTTTGGAATTGTGCCCCATAATCTATATTTGGTGTCTTCACTGTTTCTTTTGTATTGTCTCATATCATAATGTTCTTGCCTCTAAACCAAGAAATGAGTATGGGCATACACTGGCTTAGATCGACCTTAGCCATGTATAGCTCAAAGTTCCAACTTTTATGTTGTTTCACCTATAAAGTCTCTATAATGACACCTCAAGGTATTTTGATATGACTTAATGCATAACAAGTATAGGGTCAAAATGGATCTAAATTCCTAGAGAGCTCCTTAGTCGAAGCTCTTGTTTCACATGATTCATTATATACTAGCCCAAACCTGTTATACCTAGTTTTGACTTCATGCTCCTTGAGGTTGCATAACTTGAGTTCCATTTTTTGATACATTACCTATTTATGCCCTCCATATATGCATTATTGAGGTGAAATTTAGACCATATTCTTAATGTGTTTGGGGTAGTGTCCATATTCAATGCACCATTATTCAGGAACACAAATAGTTGATGTATCACCCCCGGTTCCAAACTATGTAGAATTCACTTCCTCTCTCTTTCTTTAATCGCTTAAAACATGTATTTTGTTCATGGTTATATTCATCGTGCTTGTTTCATTTTTAAAATTTGGTGCTCAATGTCTTGTTTAATAAATCAATAAGTCATTTCGATCATGTGGCTAGTAGTTACGACCCAACATAGGGTGATGAGACTAATTCAGTTGAAACATTCGTGTTTATAAGTTTATTATACTACTGATTATTGGAGCTAAGGTTCCAGATATGTACCCAATGACATAGACCATTTTAAGGTGAGATACTTGAACATATGAAGTGTTTATAGAGACCTTATTAAGTAGTACAATGCATCAATTTTTGACTAATATGGCCTTGATTTTGTTACTTAGTTCTTCAATAGATCACGATATGGACTCAATCTCATAAGCATGTACCTAGTAGATTTATTATTTCCTAGTTTGTAATGAATTGTAGATCTAACAAGTTTATAGAGTGATTGTCCAATGAAGGGTATATTAAAACATAAGATATTTCCTCCACCAATCCTCAAACCTACCATTTAATCCCTCACAATTAATACCTTACCTCACGATTGGGCATCCATTTATGATAGGTTGAATTTGTATATTTCAGGGTCAAATTTTATTCCTTCCCTTACCAATTAATGTCTAGGTTACAAGTCTGTTGTTGGATCTTAATGCAAAATAATGGTATTTTATTCCTCAAATGTAGTAGTGTGAATTGTTTTTATATTTAATTGAAAAGGAGGTAAATGCCCCCCCTTCTTAATTTTCATATCCTTCTAAGAAATCAAAGGATAAATATAAAGCATTGATATGGTAGAGATGTCTTCATGTTACTCGCTAAAACCTACCCTATCTTATTCATTATTTTAATTATTATATCTAAAATTGTATATATCACATCCATTTTTGGGTGTGAGCTATCTTCTGCAACTAAGACATGCATGCTCTTATTGATGTCAATTTAGCCACATCTTGACTACTTCTTTTCTCTCCTATATTTCATCAATTTTCTCACTCTTGATACATCCTTCCATCTGTTAGAAAAAACATACATGTTTTCCAACACCGTGTATAGTGTAGCATTTTTTGGTTCCAACCTAAAATGTTATTGTGACATGTGGTTTCCTAACTTTATATATCAATGGCTTCTGCAAGTACCAAGCAATGATTCCCATCCAGTGGAATTTGTTTAAAATGACAAGTTTTGCATAAATTTATTAACCTCTTCAAGATGTTGAATGTGACCAAGAAGGTCAATTATACAAGAATATTTTTCCTCACTTGGTGTAATGTAATGACTTTGACTCATGGATTCAAAATATATCTACTTTCGTCAATTAGTCTTGCATGACTAGATGTAGAGAGAACAAAAATGAATGTCACGGGGTTGGGTTTATGTCTGTCTTTAGCACTTATTCAAAGAGTGTGAGAGCATCACTTTGGTTATGCAAAATATTGGCAAAATTGTTAATGACCACATTGTAGAGGAATTGTTTCTAACAATTATGGAGGATGAGGAACTATGCTAAAATATGCTAGAAAGCTTGGATCTTTTTTGTGAGCTTTCGGGTCCAACATTTGACGAGTTAAAAATTATTGCTATTGGAAAATCCCATGTGAACTATTGAGTGGTTGGAGAACTTGTGCTAGGCTTTGATAAAAGCAAGGTGAATTTTTAAATCGTTGGTTGTTATACTTACTCTTTCAAGCTTGCACCATTGTGTCTTGGCAATATATATTGTAAAGTGTTAGAAAAATAAATTTAGGTGATTGAGCAAGAAAATGCCTCTAGAACTATGACCATACTTACACATAGTATTGGAAACCACAAATACATTGTTGTTAATGTTTCCCCCCATTAAAAAGTTCTTATGACATTCTTATAAAACTAGTCCCATCCTCCTTATGGGTGAAGCTCGATGGGGATAAGTGTGTTCATAGAGTTCTTTGGAACAATTATTTCTCCCCAAGAGAGGTCATTCTAGGAATTATTGATTCTAAAGCTCATAATGGGAGGATCCATGGAGTTATAGAGGAAGATTTTAGATCTTTGTGTTAAATAGGTCATCATATATATAGTTAGAAAAGTAGTTGAGAAGATCCTCCTATGCAATTGTGTAATTGCGACAACACCATATAACAAAATGTGTTAGAGAGGCCTCGGTATTTAGGAAGATATTCTTGCATCAATATCAATTGAAGTGTGGACATTGGAATCATTTGTAGTGTATAATATTTAGAAATATTGAGGAGTTTTCAAGCTATACTTAAGTCGGAGGGTGATTACTTCATTACATGGCTCTATTTCAACGAGCACACTCTTTGGTGTTCATTGATGCTTGTAGGAAATGTAGAATTTTTTTGCATGCATCCTTTGGTTCTCACCATTCACCTTGTCAAAACAACGATTAAGATAGTTGAGGACTTATATTCTCCTTGCAACAAAAATATTAGGATACTGGTGCCTGGGAAAGAACTTAAAGGCCAATTCAAGCAAGCAATGTGGATAAAATTATTTTGATGGAAGGATTATAGGTGGAATCATTCCAAACTCTTCTAGAAATATAATCTTGTGAATGCTTACCAATGGTTGATGGGAACTTTGTAGATTAATGTCAAGATGACAAAGCTTGTAGCCTTAAATATATGCTCTTGACTTGGGATTACAAACTTTAGGTTTTCTGAATCCTCCTATGAAATTAAAAAAAAAACTTGTTTACATGATCTCTAGTTTATTGGTTTAGACTTAGTTGTTTATCCCATCTTGGTGTCCCCACACTTCCTTAATTTATTTGTGGTGGAATTGAATAAATTAAGCATATTGTTTGGTATTATAAAAGGCTAAATCTAGTTTGATGTCAGTCCAAATATTTGTATGACCACTTATGCTGGATCATTTTCACCAAAATTGAACCTTGAAGTTGAAAGTTTGCGAACCTAAAGGAAAAGTTCAAATTTGTCCAGGTTAGGTAGGCCCTATTACCTACCATTTCATTAGGTACTATAAAGGGGTAATCATGGTGTCCATGTTTAGGGATCGGGTAATTACCAAGTTCTAGGTTCATCATTCCACAAATCTCTTCTTTGGATTTCTGGTGTCCTCTGTGAATTATGCATTCTTGCATTCATTGGTTGCACATAATTGCAAGTGTTTTTTATGAAAATACACCACAAGCCCTCATGTGAGTTCTTGGAAAAGGATATTATCTACTCATTGTTGATTGATAATAACAGACCTCATAATTTTGATTATATATGGAAATTTTTAGGGATTGAGGAGAGGTGTATTATTCTAAGACCTGATCATACCATGGTTGGACATTGCCTTGTACCATTGTCATTGAAACAATTGGCTCAAGATAAAATTCACCTTGTCAAAAAAATGATTAAGATAGCTTAGGACTTATATTCTACGTGCAACAAAAATATTAGGATACAGGTGCCTTGGAAAGAACTTAAAGGCCAATTCAAGCAAGAAATGTGGATAAAATTATTTTGATGGAAGGATTATAAGTGGAATCATTCCAAACTCTTCTAGAAATATAAGCTTGTGAATGGTTACCAATGGTTGATGGGAACTTTGTATATTGATGTCAAGATGACAAAGCCTATAGCCTTAAATATATGCTCCTAACTTGGGATTACAAACTTTAGGTTTTATGAATCCCCCCGTTAAATTCAAAAAATGCTTGTTTGCATGATCTCTAGTTTATTGGTTTGGACTTAGTTGTTTATCCCATCCTCATGTCCTTACACTTCCTTAACTTATTTGTGGTGGAATTGAATAAATTAAGCATATTATTTGGTATTATAAAAGGCTAAATCTAGTTTTATGTGAAGCCAAATCTCTGTATGACCACTTATGTTGGACCAGGTTCACCGAAATTGAACCTTGAAGGTTAAAGTTTGTGAACCTTAAGGAAAAGTTCAAATTTTTCCATGTTAGGTAGGCCCTGTTACCTACCATTTCATTAGGTACTATAAAGGGGTAATGATGGTGTCCATCTTTAAGTATTGGGTTATTACCAAGTTTGAGGTTCATCATTCCACAAATCTCTTCTTTGGATATCCAGTGTCCTCTGTGAAATATGCATTCTTGCATTCATTGGTTACACATAATTACAAGTATTTGTTATGAAAATACACCATAAGCCCTAATGTGAGTTCTTGGAAAAGGATAGTATCTACTCATTGTTGATTGATAATATCAGACCTCATAATTTTGATTATATACAGAAATTTTTAGGGATTGAGGAAAGGTGTATTATTCTAATACTTGATCATAGCATGGTTGGACATTGCCATGTACCATTGTCATTGAAATAATTGGCTCAATTAGCACTGGATGGATAGCTTCACCTAATGACATGTGATTAAGTTCGAGTAAATTGTCTCACACAATCCCTTTTCTTAAAAGAAATTATTGAAAACTTATGGTTATTTTGCATCCAACGTACCCTAGTCACCCTAGTACTTTGGGCTTTGGCTGGTAACCTTATTTTTAATTTCCATCCAAATAATTGGAGACACAAGATACCTTAGGATTTTGTAACTTCTCATTTATGAATTTAATATGGCATTTGTAACTTCTCATTTATGACTTTAGTATGTCATGTACATGGTTTAGTATCCTCACACTTTTAACACGATTCAAATCGAAATCTGGTTCCGTAAACAACAACACAATGAGTGTCTTCAAGAAGTAGTTTTGGGACCAACCAAAGTAACCCCATAAGATTGTGGGTAACATATGGCTTCAACTTGGAGACAAGTGTTCTTCTTAGGAGTCCTTGATAACTCCAAAATCTCATCCTTACTACAATATTTCTAAAATGAAATATGTTGTCGAGTGTAGAGACCTCAACCTCTCAAGGAGGAAGTATCGTTTTCCTATGGTAGATTATCATACAAAATAGGGAATGTTGAAGTGTGCATTCTTGTAGGTTGTAACTTTGTTCAATAATTTTTATTAAAACTAATTAAAGTACTTTCTCACCAAAATTATTTTTAAATTTGTATTTTCCTAAGCTCCCACAATTTTTTTCTCCATCAAGCCTTATATACCATTTTGATAGTTAAAATTATGCATTATAGGTAAACTTATGGCTTCTTACTTTTGAATAATTGAAGAAAAGAACATCTACACCTTCCCATAAAATTGTTTATCTTTTGCTGACTATACAAAGCTTATGTGTACAATAGTATCTATTTTTATTCATGTTTGGTTCATTGCTATGAAATTCATAGAAAGATGTAGAGTAGAATCCTCTTTTGTTTGGAGTAGACTCAAGAAACTCGATGGTTATTCTTGAGACTATGAAAATAGGAACACCATTTATGCTTCCATAAATGTCACCGATGGCATGTTTTCTTAGGATGGTAGAAAATGTTTCAACAACTAGCTATCCTTACAGCTTAATTAAGAATGTATTCTAACATTTTGAAACACCATTGTAATGTATTTAACAACAAATGGTTCTACTTTATCCCTTGATGATCATTGCCCTTGTATTTTTCAATTTTGGTTCTACTGGAGAATTATGAGTTGGGTGTCACCACATAATTGAACATCAAAACATATATCTTCTCAAAGTATTCAAAGATACATATTTATTGTGTACCTTCATCACCCTTGTGGCATGGTGTTGTTCCAATTTCATTTCCTTTCTACTTGAAAGGGTTGTGCTGATAGTGCTGGACCCGCCAACATGTTAGGTGATCTCCCCGGTAAGAAGTCCCAACTAGACCTCATACCGTTTAGTGTTGGAGTCCCAACAGTGGGTCATACGGCATCGCCTTGACTGCGGTTTTGAACAGAGGAAAGTAAGATGCCCTTGTTGGTAGAAAGGGTGTGACATGTGCAACAAACCATGGAAGGTGCATGAATGGTTCTAACATGCAGAAAGTGAGGTGAGTGCGCCCCTTGGAAACCTGTGAAAGAACATAGATAAGAAGGGAACACACAAGCAAAGATGCATCACAAACTAGAAATAAAGTAAGCTAACAATCTAAATTGATGGTTAAACCAACAATGCATCTCAATAAGATTCATACATACTTATACATAAATATTCCATACATGCATGTGTAAGAAAACATATACATATATCATTAGAATAAAAAAGACAGCCAAAATATGATAATAAAATATGCATGAAACATGTTAGCTCTATTATATTAAGAAGTGAAAGTTCCAATCATACAGTACAACCATGACCAATCACTAAATCGGATAGCAGAACGTTAGAGTCAATGTCTCCTACTCCTCCATAGAGATTTTCTAGCTCTGCACTATGGAGAAGCCAAGGCTTGTTGTAATACTCTCCAAGATTTCTCTAAGATAGTCCTATTAGAAGCTTGGATGGCCAAAAAGCTCTACAATGAGCTATGAGGGACTATATATAGAAAAGTGTGGAGTGACCCTTGACATTCCCCTTTGTGATTGTTCATCTACCCTCATGACTCTTCAACTACTCTATGACTATTACATTCACCTATTGATACTTGAACTTCTAATTGAAAAGATGTTACATACAATCTACACATGTACCCATGTGAGAAAAAATAGGCTTGAGCAAGCTATGCAATACATCACTATGACTTGGACAATTGTGGGAAGACCAACTCTTCGACATCCTCACGATGGTCAATGGTAGCGAACTGATGCCAAGCTTGGTAGTCCGTGATGGTGTCCGTGTATTTTGTGGTGACATCTTTCTAGAAATGAACTCTTGCCTCTATTGCATCCAGGTACACTTCTTTGGCTCCTCTGTCCAACTCATCTAATAACATGTGCATGATTGTCTTGAGTGTGGCTAAACCAACAACATACTAATCCATGGTGTCTGCACTCATTGCCAAGTTTGTGCTGGTGGCTATGCACATCAACTCGTCAAAGTACGAGTCAAGCTCCACTCAAACTTGTGACTTTGTCATTACCTTGGTGAGTGTCCCAATATATGGGATCGTATGTGCATGCACAACAACATCCATGCTTCTGAATACCCGTGCATGGGAAGCCTGCAAACTAGTGATGAGCTGTAGGAGTTCTTCATAGTTCTGGATTTGACTCTGGATATGTGCCTTCAGCTAAACCTCTATGGGCTTCATCATCTTGGGTAAGTGTAACAGGGCTCCCTTGTATCTCATTTTCCATGTTTGCATGTGGTCAACAATAGTATGCAAGTTTGACAAGATACAAGCTCTTCTAGCACATCGATGCTACCAACCATTGAGATGGACAATTGCCTTATGCACAATACCGAATCTGGAATACAACACCCATATGAATGTCTCAAGGGATGATACTTCATCCAATATTTCCTTCTTCAACTCCGATCGGGTAGATGCTGTAACCAGTTCTCCTTCTTGCTTGGCCGTCTATAACTCCTTAGCCATTCACTCATTCTCCACTATTAAGAAGCAAACACTCGAGCTAGTGGCTTTGGCATATGCTTTGGTAGCATCGTCTAATGCTATTGAATACCTAAACACATTAGATATGATCACCCATTCCTCAAACTGTGCAGGAGATGTGTGGTCATCTGGAGTAGACACTCTGCATGATTTCACAACTTTATGATGTGACTCATTGAATGATATGTTGTGCATCTCTCCTTCCGAATTATCTCCAAGGATCTCAGTATCTCCTTGGTCACTTGGGACTTGTTTTGGCTGCGTATCTAGTGAAGCTAGTTGGTCGTCCTCTTGGTGTTAAGGCATGAGTTCAATGTCTTTCTCTAACTCTTACGGCTCCATCTCTGTATCCATCTGCTCAAGTACTCATTCAATCTCTTGAGTGAAGCCCTACTCCTATGACTGCTCACCCTGTTTGCTTTGTACCGCTACTCAAAAGAGTCTACTACCTATATGGGCATAGTTTCATCTATCTATACATGTTGTGCCCCCTATTGTACCTATCCTTGCTATGATTCCTTCTCCTGTCTACACAGCTCCTATCCCTTCTGGAGTTTCTCCTTCAACTCATGCAACTCCTTCACTGTTTCCTCAATCCTCTATTTTTCTCTCTACCTTTGTGCGGTCCTCCTATCATGCTGTTGCCTCTTCGCCTCTATTTCCAAAGCTACTTTTTGCACAAGTTGGCCTGCTCTGAACATGCAGCTTTGCTCTACCTCTGTGTTGTTGGCAATCTTTCTTTTTCCTTTGTTGCGCCCCGATATGTTTACCTCTCATGTTGGTGCTCTCTTAGATGTTCCTTCACACTACTTTGCTAACCATTCCATAATGATGACGAACAGTTCACTGGGCCAGGAGAAGTTGTGATAATATCTCCATGGTTATTCCTCCACCCAATGAAATTCCTTGTGGATCCAAGAAAACTGTACTCTCACATAGTGATCCTTCACAAAACAATGCAGGTCATATGGATTATAGCTTCTGGTGCCGAAAGGATATTTCTTGAAATCTTTTGTTTCGGCATCCACATGCTTGAGTTTCCATATCTCGTACAACCTGATCCTAAATGGAAGAGTCGGCCAAGGTGCCTTCTTCTTTCAATGTAACTTGGTTGACAATCCTCCTGAGATGTGGTATGATACTTCTTGCATGACGAGCTTGTCCATGGAAAACTTTGGGAAAACATGTGGAAGCTTCTCCACGTTGTACATCCATATGAAGGTTCCAAGAGGTGAGGCATACCAATCCACTATGTTGATCAGTGCCTCCATCTTGCCTTCAACATGCAAGGTGGATCCTACTCAAATATCATATTGTACACCGAGTTGACAAAATGATCTGACAGTTGTGTGATGAGTCCTCGGAAGATGCATTCCGTAAATAGTTTACAATAAGTGTTCACAGAGGTTTCCATCAATGTCCATGCCCACTTCAAGCCTAGGAACTCCTTATAGGTACAAATTTCATCCAATATGAAAGCAGACATGTATATTTATGCTTGCTAACCTTTGGGTGGCTATCAAGCTCTTGTTATGTGTTCCTTCAGCCTGTGAGCAAACATGTCAGACCAATTGTATGCTTTGCCTTCGCTAGCCAGTTGGTCCAACGTGATAACCCAACTCTGTGGGAAGGTCTCCGTGCTCTCTTGGCCATACAAGTGACATGAAAAGATGACCAAGTACTGATATGCCTTCCATAGTATCTTCATCTTGTAAATTTGGTTGGGTGTCATCTTGAATTTGGATGGCTTCTTCATCGAATTGGGTGTCATCCCGAATTTGGTACTGTTGTTGGGTATGCTAAAGGGTGTCTCCATGGCGATCACTCACTTTGGAAATTGGTACATATGTTGATAGTCATGTGCCCTAAAGGTAGCAATCTCTATCCCACTGAATTGCTCGATGTCATCGTCTCGGTGTCAGTGTGCGAGACGATCCAATGTATAATGTCTGCGCATGGGAACATGGGATACTTGCATGTAACCCGGTACAAGACATACTTGTGAATGTTCACATAGACTTCATGGTCTTCAAGATCTTTCCCAAATGTGCCCGAGAATGCATCATTGATCGAAAACTACATTCCTAGGAGATGTGGGTGGATGCCCAGACAACCTGCATTGAAAGGAGATGCTTTCCAATAGATTTCTTTGTTCCATTAGATAGTTAGGTTGGTCCAGCGAATGATTCGTACGTACCATCCATTCAAATTTTCCAATTTTCTACACCATAAGGAATAACCTTTGCTTTTAGTCGAGACATCTTAACACTTCTTGATCACTGTTCTCTAAACGTGGAGATTGCTTAATGAAAATAGGCCTGATCATCGAAGCTAACTGTTGTGCCTGGATCAGATATTCCTTCTTCCATATGTTGTATAACTGGAGCTATCAATAGAAAGTGCCCACGGGTGTAGTCCACCAGGCTCTTTGTTGGATCTGTTGGCCCATAACCCACTGAAGGATCTGTGATTGTTGTTCTCTAAATGTGAAAATTGCTTAAGAAACAAAGAGGGAAGAAGGTGCTTCAGTAGGTAGGAAAGATAGAAAGAAAGTGAGTCAACATAAGTCTATCCTATATAGTAGATAGTTTCAATCACCCACCCTCATAAGAAGTGGATGAAATAGCAGGGGTAGGAGAGACACGAGCAGAGTCAGCTAAGGCATAGGCAAGGGGGGCAGAAGCAGAGGTGAAGGTATAGGTGACACAACCTATTGTTGTAGATCCCATAGATTAGACCAAGACCAAAACACATTGCAAGTATTATTGAGAGGAGGAGAAGGTGAGGGAATTCCAATGTGAATGGGAATTCAAACAATGAATGAAAGTACCATTGGGATATCCCTTCCCGCACTTGATAAGCATTTGAAATTATCTCTTGGACACTTCCAATTGATCTATTAGAGACTATTAATTCTGTTTTGGATAGACGGATGGGATTGTATGATGTGAAAATATTCCTCATACAATGAAGGATGTAACGAGATTTTACTATTAACAGCAAAGCACAATCCATGTCATCATAGAAAAAACAAACTCTATTGTGATATTGTGTTACTTATCCAAGGGATTCAAAAAGAAGTAGATTGAAAATAAGGGTGAAGGAACAGTGAAGAGAATTGGAGGTGGATATGTACTAGAAATAGATGAGTGAAGGTCATTCAACATCCTAGAGTTATGACATGTTGTTGATGGTCACAGGGGGTGTGTGGAATTTCGACCACATGCTCGGCATCGGTGGCCACTGGTAAGTTAATCAATGAATACAAAAAAATGCATTAGGTTTCACTTCATGTTCTGATTTCCATCGTTTCATATTTCCTTTCATCCTTATTCGATGTAATGTAGTTTTAGTGTCCATCAATAAGATGTAGAATAAATTGATTTCACCCTCATTCACAAATATCCTCCATCATGAACACCACTTCCATGGACCTTGATCTATAACACATGGCTTTTTGTGGGGAAGATAAGCACACATGCCATACACAAGAGTATATAATAAATATTTCAAGTAGCATGTATTGTACATAGGAAATGCTATAAATACAACTACCTTGAGGTGGTGCATTGTACATGGAGCTTGGATTATTCTTGCATTTATGTGGGTGCACACACTATTTTATATGTCTTTTGGGCTCGTTAAAGGATACATTGATGGAATCATCCATCATGAAGAGACTAAGTCGCTCCTTTGTTGGGTTCGATAAACATGCACCATTGGGCTCATTGAAGATGAGTTATACCATGAAATCCTCCTCAAGCTTGTTAAAAAGAAAAGAGGTACTCACCAAGCATGGTGGGGGAGATTGGGAAAATAGTTTTGGTCTATTATGAGAGAATTTTTCCAACTATTGATTTTGTCACCCTTTAACATGGCACCTGTTTACGTCTTGTCTTACAATTGGGTAATTTGCTATCTCTGAGTCATACCATCCATTTGAGTCATCATACTCCTCATCATTGGTGGTTTCCCTCGCATCTGTTAATAGTTCACCTCATTGACTCGTAATCAAATGGTTTATACCATGTTTGACATCAACACATCTATTCTCATGGTTAGAATCATATCTTACGGGATTGAGATGAAGACCTTGGGTCATCTTTGTGGATACTCATTTAGTTATGTGTCTCATCCAGGTTGTGATGAAGTCATGTTTCTGAGTACTATATTATCTACTGTGACACAGATCCACACTTATATGTGTCCATGGCTATGTTCCATATCTTGACATAGATCCACATTGTGTTCTTTGGTGGCTACGATCATGTTGAGTCATGGGGGCATATCCACTGTATGTCTACTTGTGGCCATGACCTAGCATCAGTCGAAATGGATCCACAATGTTTCATGTGGGCGTCCATGCTTTGAGTTAGTTTGTTCCAAGCATGGGTATGCCCGTCTCGGGGATGATATCTATATATGTACTGTGCTTGGTTTTTTCTTGTAGATCTTCGACCAACTCTTCCTTCTAGTGCTCTATCTGCATATTTGTAAAGTGTTTCGGCCATCAGATCCTCCTTTTAACTTGCACTTTAGGGTGCATCTTTTATACAGTTATTTGCCATGCTCTAGTGTTATGCTTCTCAGTACCAAATTGTATTTAATTAGCACAACCCAAGATCACTTGGTAGGAATCATAAACCTCGTGTCAATACATCCAATAAGGGAAGATAACATTGTTCCCCCAATTATGCCTTGCCTTATTGATGACCACCAGTATTGCAGCAAGAATGTTGCAACTCCTAGAGCTACCAGCTTTACTTTATCAACTCGGGGTTCGTACAAACTTGGAGGTGACAATGCTATATACACAAGTAAAAGTGATGGTTCTTCCTTTTTTCACTATTCAGCTGGTAAGAGACCACTAGGTTTTTCAAGCCAAACTTCTATGGATTCAGAAGAATCTTGATTTTTGAGGAAAGAAAGAGAGATCTAATCTAGGAGAAAGCTTATCTACTACAAATAAGGAAAATGACTGAAACCCTATGCTAAAAACACACCCTTCTCTAACAAAATACTGAGAAACTATTCTTTATAGAAATTCCAAGCCAACATGTATGAAATTATACTATCTAAAGCATGGAAATTCAAGACATCAAATATCACTACTGTGCATGTAAAGGACTGAAATAAATCTATTTTGTTCTTTTTCTAGAAAGTCAAGTGTAAACCCTAATCTCTTTTAGTGATGTGATAGGTGGTTTAGTGATGATGGTGGATGGTTGGGAGGTTTGGGAGATGTTTGGAAGGTTTGGGAGACCCTTGGGTTACCTGGTGTGGCTTCCTAGAGGTTTTCCCGCAATTCGGCCTCAAAACAAACCACTACAAGAAAACCTATAGGATGTAATAGAAACCTACAAGATTCCCTATATTTCTACAGGATACAACTGAGAGAAAAACGATGGTTGCTGGAGGTGATGGAAGGCTTAAGGAAGGTGGTGGAAGGGTGGAATGGATTGATAAAATCCCTAGGATCACTCAAAACTCAATACCAAGGTTAGGAGATGGTTGGATTCACTCAACATGTTTGGAGGAATTTCTATGTAAAATGATAAGATCAATGGAGATTTTGGTGAAAGAAAGGGATTATTATGAATGGATGAAGTTGGAAGGTGGTTTTTTGATATGAGATCCCTTTAGATTTCTGAAACACCTACTCTGCATCAAACATTTATAATTTCCACAAAGTCATGTAAACAAGAAGAATTCTAATAAGCTAGAAAAACAAAATTTAATGAACTAGATGTCTACTTCATGCATGAAGAAAATTGATGAACAAATGGAATGATTTATGAGATCTACTGAAATACTGAATATGGAAGAGATGGTAACTAAATCCTACACTTGCAAAAATGATCAAATGCTAGTTTATGTACATTAAACTCTAAATCTTATGAAGAAATGGAAATTTGTATTTTTGGGGCTACTTAAGGGTATTTTACTCAAATCATGATCCCTAAGGGAAGAGGTGAGGCCAAGACACCTGATGACAGCATCGTGGTGCTCATTTTATCTCTTCTAACCTACTATTGAAGTAAAGCACAAATGGAAGCAAACTAGTAAACAACTAATCAAATCCACAATACTTGCAATGAAATACTTCTAGAGACCATTTAACCATGAATAAATGAAACTAAGCTAAGCATACCAATACAAGAAGAGGATCCTTTGCTTCTAGGGTTGGGCCCTAACCGAAGAGCTTCTACCCTCTAAGTTAATTCAGTGCTAGATCAAGGAAAAACTCATTTTCATTATCAAAACAGAAAATTACATCAATGTCTTCCACAAGTCTGGAGCTCGAAAATAATGAGTGTTTTACAACAAAAAATTCAAATCCTAATGAGGCTCTAGGCCTCTCTACTTATACAACTGAAGTCTCCAACGCCTTCCTTAAATCTAGGGAGGCTCGGATCCCAAACTCAAGACGAACTAACTCTTTTTCTATCACTTGCTCGACTGCCTTTTGATCTTCATGATTTGGTTGCTTGCACTCCGAGCTAGTGTGGTTAATGGAGGAAAATTCGAATGGGGGAGGAGAAAATGAGGAGGATTTACCTCCTACAATCTCTCTCCCTTGTCCCATTTGAGTTTCAAACCTTAGTCTTGCCAAAATTCCTTGATTTTATCTTCCAAACCTGCATTCAATGTATATTAGTCCACTAGGCATAATATCTCACTTTAACTCATCCCATTAAACAAAATATAATTAAAACATGTAATAAGTTGTGAGAAGAGTTGATTTGACTAAGCTAGGAGGTGAATTAAGGCCCATATAATTACCTAATAATGAGGCTCATCATCACCCCCCTACTTAAAGTGTTGTTCATCCTCTGAGCAACTCAATCAATATCCATGTCTTTCATAGCTCTAGTGGCTTCCCTGACATCCCATGCCTCTGTTGTGGTTTCTTCTTCTTGTGCATAGAATCCTGCCTTCTTTTCTACCTCCTCCCATTGCCTTCTTTCTTTCTCTTCCTTCCTTCCTTTTAACATCCCCAAGAGCAGTGGGGGACTAAGTCTCAAGCCAATCCAATTGACTTTGAGCCTTTGGATGGATTGCTTGTACATGGGTGTCCTGTTTAGTGCTTCTTTCATCCTTTGAGGAGAGTGGTACTCTCTGATCTTCAAACTATATGGAAATGTATTCCATCTCCTTAGGCAAGATTGCATGGTGTCATTCCCTAATAATCTGAACATGTCCTCAAAATGTGTAATTTCTTGCTCTTGGGAAGCAAGATACCTAGGTGCAAGTTGAGGATCATTTGCAATTAAATTATATGTACTGATGAGTGCCATTATATTGGACTGCTCAGCTCTAATCATAAGAGACTCTATTTTTTCTCTTACCAATACCTTCTTCATTTTTGTAGCCTTTGCTTCCTCATTTTTCATCCATGATGCCAAAGCCATCACCTGTAAATCCCCTAGCTTTGCATTAGGGTCCCATACACTCATGTCTATCAAGGCCATGTTATGCAAATAAAACTCAAACATATTGGCCCTATATTCCAATGTGCTTTGATCACAAACATCAATGAATTGTCTATAATCCTGAATGGCATAGTGCCTCTTTGTGATAGGGTCTTGATTTGGAACTGTAGCCATTGTTCCTTAAGGTATAATGCATAGGACTTTGCTGGCATCCTACACTAGATTTCTTCCAAAGAGAGACTAGCCATGGATGCCAATTGATTCTCTATTTCTTACAATTGTCCTTTCAACCATGTATTTTCTACCTCTAACAGATTTTTCATGATGGCCTCTCTATCCCTCAAACTACTTAGCTCTCTACCCATATCTTTGAGATTCTCTTCCATGTGACCAATTTCCTCCAATCCCTTGGACTTGGCAATCTACATCTATCTATGAGTTCTAGCTCTTTCTTTCTCAAGCTCAAAGAATAATGGAATGGAAAATTTTTGTGGAATGACCCCGCCCCCCTCAATAAATCTATAGTAGGAGTCAAGGTTAGGTTGAAGGCTAGAATCCTCTAGCTCTCGATCCTCTCTCTTTGTTTGTGGTTTCTTACTTATTTCCTCATCCAATTTTTGAGTTTCGTGTAGGTTTAGAAGATTTTCCTATAGGACTGCCTCTGCTTCCTATAGGTCCTACTATGTATCCTATAGGATTCCTTTTCCTTTGGATGAGCTAGACCTAGTTATAGGCCTTCTCACATAGGTGATAGGAGACTTAGGGGAGGTTTGGGCCGAGGATCCTTCTTCTTGAGTTTTTATAGGAGGAGCCATCTTCTCTTGCTATTTTGGTGAGTCCTTAATAACAATGGGAACCTTTTTTGAGTTTGGGGTTTTCCCTTAATTATCCTTGTGCTTTTCCTTGTTCTGAAGTATAAGGTGTTTTTCCTTTATCTTTTTCCTTTGTTTTAGCCCACTTAGTCAGATAGTCAGTGCACACAATGATATATTGATTTTGCTTGGAAGGAGGGTAAATAGGTCCAATGAAGTCCATGCCCTAGTTGTTAAATGGCTTAGAAATCACTTGAGATTGCAGAGGAATTCAATCTCTTGGAGTGGGCTTTCCCATCCTTTGGCACCGAACACACTGACTAGTATATATTTTCACATCATGATGAAGAGTGGGCCAATAATACTAAGCTTATAACACTTTAAATGTTTCCTCTTTACCACAAAGTGACCTCCACAAGGCCCATTATGACAGGTCAAAAGGATGTCAAAGACTTCATCCTCCTTGACACATCTTCTTAGAATTTGATCTGGGCCAAGTTTGAAGAGGTTGCCCCAAATCCAGGTGAAGGGGCCACTCTTCCTCACAATCTTGCTTTTCTCTTTGGAGGACAGATTCAGTGGGAACTATGAAGATACCAAATAACTTGTTATGTCAACAAACCATGGAGAGAGAATTGAAATGGCGAATAAGTGCTCATTCGGTATCTGATCATCAACCATTCCCTCTTCACCTGTAGGCAAAGTTAATCTAGACAAAAAGTCTGTAACAACATTTTCCATGCCAGGCTTTTCAACAATAATTAGATCAAACTACTGTAATAAAAGTAACGATCTAATAATTCAGGCATTCACATTAGGTTTATTCATTAAATATTTGATTGCAGCATTGTCATTATGTACAAATGTTTGATAGCCTATAATATAATGCCTAAATTTGTTCAATGAATGCACAATAGCAAGGAGCTCCTTTTCGATCACTATGTCGTTCAGTTCGTCCTTTGACAGATTCTTACTGATAAAGTAAATGGCATAAGGCAATTTCTCATATATGTGGCCTAGGGCTGTTCCTATGGCTTTGTGTGAGGCATCACCATGCATATGAAAAGGAAGGGCCCAATTTGGGCCTCAGAGAATTAGTGCAGTGGTTATCTTGTCCTTTAGGGTGTCCAGGGCCTCTTAACATGTTTTTTACCATACAAACTCAGATTCTTTGGCCAATAACTAAAATAAAAGAGAAGCCAACTTGTTGAAGTCTTTTATAAACCTTCGGTAGTATCCAGCTAACCCTAGGAAACTTCAGACATCTCTTTGGTTTTATGGATGTGGGACCCTTTGGATGATAACTATTTTGTTTGGGTTCACCTGTAGTCCTTACTGAGATATTGAATGGTCTAGCATGGTCCCTGTAGTCATCAAGAATTCACATTTCTCGAGGTTGAGAGATAGGTTCATTTCAATGAATTTGTGCAGAACCTTACCTAAGTTAGAAAAAGCCTCAAAATCACCTACATAAGGTGTGAAATCATCCATCTATGTTTCTACTACGTCATGGACTAACTCGGCAAAGATACTTAGGACTGGTCTTTGAAAAGTTGTAGGAGCATTACATAGGCCAAAAGGAAGGACCCTATAGGCGAAAGTACCCCAAGGACAAGTGAAGGTGGTTTTAATCTGGTCTTTTGGGTTGATCTAGATTTGATTGTCCCTACTGAATCCATCTACGAAAGAGAAAAACTTTTTCCCTGTCAAGCAATCTAGCACTTGGTCGATGAAAGGTAGAGGGAAATGGTCATTCTTTGTGGCTTTGTTTAACTCCCTGTAATCGAAAAAAATCCTCTACTTACAATTTTTCTTTGGAACCAACACCAAAGGAGAGACCCACTCACTATTTGAGATAGGGTAAATGAATATTGCATCTAGCAGTTTTTGCAATTCTTATTTGACTATATCTTTAAGATCTGGATTCATCCTCCTTTGGGGTTGCTGGACTGGCTTGCAACCTTCCTTGATATAAATATGGTGATTACACACCGAGGCATGCACTCCCTTCATTTATTGGTAACTCCAAGCAAAGGCATCCAGGTTTTCCTTTAGCATGTTGCACAACCTTTCTTCTTGGATAACAGAAAGAGATGGATTGATTTTCAAAGTTCTCTTGGGACCAATTTCTATGGTTTTAACATGGATAGGGTTGGAATAGGCTAGGAATAGATCCAATTGATGGTTGTTTTGGGTTTCCTTTACTACTTCCTCTAAGGACAATGTACTAGGGGTTGGACTTTGGAGTATGTGTTTGATCAAATCATCTTCATCCTGCTGTCCCCCTCCCATGGTTGTTTCTAAGGTATCGAGTTGGGCAGAATAAAATTCATCTTCCTCCTCCTCTTCCAGCCACAAAGGTAAGTCATGTTCTAGAGATGGCCGAGCAGGAGGATATTGGAGTAATTTCATGGACATATGCCCATTCTTGATGGTCATATTTCCAGCTTTTCACCTAATGTAATCATCAGCAGTGGCTAACCAGGGCCTCCCAAGGATGAGAGGGTAACCAGTAAGCTTAGCCTTAGGCTGGAGAACTAGGAAATCTGTAGGATACTCCCAAGAATCAATGGAGACCATCACATCCTCCAAAATCCCCTCAGGGATCACTGTGGAGTGGTCTACAAGTTGCAGAACTATTGTGGTCTTCCTCAATGAACCTTGGAGGTTGATCTTGAGCATGGTGTCCTTGGTCATCACATTAATGGTAGCCCCATGATCAATAAAAGTATGTTCGACAATGGTGCCATTGATGTGCACATCTACTACAGGTCTTCCATGTTCCAAATACTTTGGACAGATTACCTGCCCAACATTAAGTCAGAGAGTTGTCCGATGACATTAATGGTAGGGGAATCTCTCTTTCGCCTCCCTAGATGCTTGAAGTACTTCTTCTTAATCAACTTGCTGTAAATAAGTACATCCTTGATAGCTTGGAGAAGTGTAATTTTGACACATAGGTTTTTCAATTCCCCCAGAATTTTAGTCTCTTCTGGTGTATGATGGGGTGGTTGGGCTAATCTCTCAGGAAAGGGCGGTGGATTTACCTTAAGCATGCTTTCCTCTCTTTCTTCCTCAACCTCCCTAGGTGGAGGTAGAGGTTGGTTGTCCGGAAGTACTCTCCCAGATCTCAAGCTGATTTCTTGAATCTCCATAGCACAAGTTGGATATGATGTCTCTCCATTGTATATTTTTTATGCCTATCTATTGTTCACGTTTGGATTTGGCTAGGCAGACATCTGGGGTTGTTTAGGTGGAGAAAAATGTAAAAGCTATGGTTAGGTAGGTGGTGAAGGAAATAAAGATGGAACATTGTTGTATTAGGGCCTCCACCCCTAGGGTGGTGCATTCTACTGAGGTTGTGGTGGAGCATATCGTTGAAATGACTAGCTAGCTGGCTGGGAATGATATTGAGGTGCAAAGGACCAAGGAGGAGGTGTAGACCAGGAAGAATGAGTAGGGGGTCCCTAAGAAGGTATGGGTGTGGTCTGGTTGGGGTTGTAATATGCATGGGATAACCCTTGCATGCCTTGCTGGTATGGCCTAGGCCCATGAGGTATCCTTTGGTTTATGTAGCCGAGCTACTTAGTGACCCCTTCAATGCCTTGTGGTGCATCTAGGAAAAAAAATGGCCAAGGCTCTCTTTGCTTCCTCTTGATTTTTCTTGGTGTGCACAGTATCCATCTGCAGGGCAAGGGTTTGCAACATCTCACTTTTGAAATCCTCTAGCATATTTCCAATTTCACCCTTGATGGATGAATTGGAAGAGGATGGATTGACCAAAGGTTGACTATCCCTGCCCTTTTTCCTTGCCACCTTAGAATGGTTTCTAAAAATAGTCTTGATATCCTCATAGGGTAACTGGTAAATATCCCCTCTGGCTAACAAGTTTAGGGTATCCAGAAGGTCTTCCCTTACTCCTCTAAGCATGACCAGCTTTAGTGACTCAGGGTCAAGTGTGCAGCTAATCCTTTTGTAGCTAAGTTGGAACCTTTCTTCATAATCCTCTAGGATTCACCATTGCCAAAGGTCACCCTAAAAATTTCCTCTTTAGTGTCTTTAGACCTACAGTAGTCCCAATACTTGTTGTTGAAGGCTTGTTGCATTTGAGCCCAAGTTGTAATGTTATCTCTAGATAAACCCATGAACTAGCACAAAGCCACATCCTTGAGTGTGGATGGAAATAGTTTCAACTCGTGCTCATCATTTGTATAGTCATAGGTTCGGCATATGACAAAAAACTCAAATAAGAAAGTGTTTGGGTTTTTTGTGGTTAGGAAATGGAAATGAGGAAGGGAAGAAGGGCTTATATTTTTCATCTTAGTATCCCCATTGGTTTCCTTGATGGGGAAGGCACCCTCAACTCTTTCTCTATTTCCCTTGTCATTTCTGTTTTTAGCCATAGGTTCAGTAGGAATGGATTCTCCTTCTTCTTCTTCTTCCCCTATAGGTTCTTCAAATATATTTGGTTTCTCACCTAAGGGTTCCTCTAGTTCACAACCACTAAATAAGAGGGAAGGTCGATTGTTGGAAGTAGTGGGAGTATTTGGCAAAAATTTCCCTAAATTATCCCTATTCCTATAAGGCATGAATGTTGGGTGTGGAGCTTGATTATCCTCTTTATTCATAGGTATCACCACATTGGACCCCAGTTCGTAATGTGGCGGAAATGCCGCTCGTAATATTTGCATTGCAAGGGAGGTTTGGGGGGGCGACTGTGATCTTTGGGAGCCCCCCATGGCAGGGGATTGGGGGCAGAGCCCTTGAAGCTAAAAATAGATGTAAAATTTCCTTGTAAAATGTTGTAATTTCGTAGTCAATTTGGGTCGTTCATTAGGTGGAGATCTGATGGTAGAATTTATGTTTAATTTAGGGTTTTTTTCCCTAGAAGGAAACCAGTCACTATATATGAGGGAATTGTATTGTGTCTATATAGATCTATATTCTAAGTGAGAAATAGATAGGAGATTGTGTGAGAGCGAAGAGGGAATTACAATGGATCTGCTATAGGTTGTAGCTCTTCATTTTGCTGGATAATATAAAAGGAAGGACTCATTGTTTCTCCGTGGACGTAGCCCAAATTAGGTGAACCATGTATATTTGTGTCTCTCTTGTTTTATGTGTTTCCTGTGTTTATATTTCTGCAATATATTTTATGTGTTCCATTTCTATGTAATATATAATTTTATAACAAATGGTATGAGAGCCAAAGGTCTATTTGGCTGATAAAGTCATAGGAGAGATGGGTTCCTTGTTTGAGTGGGAGCAATGGTAGAAGATGGTAGGTTTAGGGTCGAAAAATTTAATGGCCAAAACTACTAGCTATGGAAGATGCAAATCAAAGATTATTTGTACTAGAAAGATCTGTAACAACCATTAAGTGGAAAGACAAAGAATTCGGTGAGTATGACATACACAGAATGGGATATTCATGATACAAAGGCACTTGGAACAATACGATTGTGCCTAGTGGCGTTGGTAGCCTTTAATATTTCAAAGGAAATGACAACATAGGGTTTAATGTCGACATTGGCCAAACTATATGAAAAAACCTTGGCCTCAAATAAGGTATTTATTATAAAGCATTTATTTAATATGAAGATGTCAGAAGGTGGATCTATTGCTAATCATTTAAATGAATTTAATACAGTTACCAGTCAGTTAAGTTCTATAAGGGTAACTTTTGATGATGAAGTTAGGGCTGTGTTATTTCTGTGCTCATTGCCAGAAATTTTGAATGGTTTAGTTATGGCCATTAGTAACTTTGTATCGGGATCTAGTACTTTAAAGTTTGATGATGTTGTTGGTGTAATCCTTAGCGAGGAAATGCAACAGAAAAGCTTCGGTGAGACATCAGGTAGTGCTTTGACTAAAGAGACTAGGGGAAGAAAAATGGAAAGAGGAAAGATCCCAGGATATTGCAGTAAGTCAAGGAAAGGTAGATGCAAGTCCAGATTGGGGATAGGGTGTTGGAAATGTGGGAAGAAATGACAACTGAAGAAAGACTGCAAGTCTCAGAAGGGAAAAGAAGGAGATGTGCAGCAAGAAAAAACCATGAAGCGAATGTGATAGGTGATGTGTTGCAAGATTATTTGATTCTTTCATTAGAAAATATTAGTGATGCCTGGGTGGTAGATTCAGGGGCCTCATTCCATGCCACACTTGATAGGAAACATTTTCATGATTATGTTCAAGGAGATTTTAGACAGGTTTGATTAGGTGATGATAAACCTTGTAAAATCATTGGAATGGGTACAATTTTCATAAAACATTGGAATGGAAATCAATGGCTATTGAAGGAGATAAGGCATGTTCCAGATTTGAAGACAAATATAATTTCAATAGGGTAGTTGGGAGGTGATGGCTGTGTGACTACTTTTACAGATAAAACCTAGAAGGTCACTAAATGATCCCTGGTAAGAGCAAAAGGAGAAAAGGTTGGTACATTGTATTTATGAAATGATATTTCTAATTTTGTTAATGCTTTAACCTCTATAGGAGAAGATATGCTATTGTAGCATCATAGGCTTGGGCACATGAGTGAAAAGGGGATGCAAATTATTCACTCAAGAAATTTATTGTCAGGTTTGAAGCATGTTGATTTAAAATTCTGTGAGAATTATGTTTATGGAAAACAAAAGAGGGTTAGATTCCTCAGAGTTGGGAAAGAAAAGAAGAGCGAAAAATTAGAGCTTGTGAATACAAATGTATGGGTACCTGCTTAGGTATCATCTCTTAGTGGCTCTCGTTATTATGTTACTTTTATTGATGATGCAACCAGAAAAACCTGGATTTATTGTATTCGAAATAAATCTAATGTATTTGATACTTTCAATAAATGGAAAGCTTTGGTTGAAAATGAGATAGGAAAAATGTTGAAGTGTCTTAGATTAGACAATGGAGGTGAATATTCCAGAAAAGAGCTTGATAGGTACTATTCAGATAATGGAATTCGTAGAGAGAAGACAGTTCCAGGAACACTACAAAAAAATGGTGTGTCAGAAAGGATGAACAAGACAATCATGGAGTGTGCAAGGTGCATGAGAGTGCATGCAGGATTTCCTTTACAATTTTGGGCAGATGTTGTAGATATTGTTGTTTATCTAATAAACATAGGGCCTTCAAGTTCCTTGGATGGTGGTATTCCAGAGGAGGCATGGACAAGTCAAAAGGTAAACTACTCATTTTTATAGACTTTTAGTTGTGAAGCCTTTGTCCACATTAATAAAGAAAATAGAACAAAGCTTGACACAAAATAAAAGAATTGTACCTTTATTGGATATGGTGTTAATGATTTTGGTTATCACTTTTATGATTATGAAAAACACAAAATAATTAGAAGCAGAGATGTCATATTCAATGAAAAAGTTTTTCATAAGGATCAACTGCAGGAAAAGAAATAGGAAAAAGAAAAAAGAGAATATACGGTGCTTGATGAGATCATAGAAAAAGTGATGGTGCCTGAAAATCATAATGATCAACAACCAGAAAAAGAACAACAACCACAACAACAACAAGCACCTCAAACACCTAAAAGTGGTGTCAGAAGATCTACCAAGATAAGTAGACCCCTTGAACGATACTCTCCTTCATTATATTATGTATTGTTGACTGATTCTGGTGAACTAGAATGTTATGAAGAAGCAGTGCAAGTAGAAACCAGGAAGTAGTGGGAGCAAGCCATGAAAGAAGAGATGGACTCCTTAGCACACAACCAGACTTGGGACTTAGTCAGGTTGCCTATAGGTAAAACAACATTGCAGAATAAATGGGTTTATAGGTTGAAGGAAGAATATGGAGGTAGAAAAAGGTATAAAGATAGACTTGTGGTGAAGGGGTTTGCACAGAAAAAGGGTATAGACTTTGATGACATATTTTTTCTTGTTGTTAAAATTACTTCAATCGGAACTATTTTAAGTCTAGTAGTAGCTGAAGATTTGCATCTTCACTAGTTAGATGTAAACATAGCCTTGCTTCATGGGGATTTGGAGGAAGAGATAAATATGCAGCATCCACAAGGACTTGAGATAAACTAACTCTTTGTCTATCACTTGCTTGGCTGCCTTTTGATCTTCATGACTTAGTTGCTTGCACTCTGAGATGGTGTGATTAGTGGAGAAATATTTGAATGGGGGAGGAGTAAATGAGGAGGATTTACTTCATACAATCTCTCTCCCTTGTCCCATTCAAGTTTCAACCCTTAGTCTTTCCAAAATTCCTTGATTTTCTCTTCCAAACCTGCATTCAATGCACATTAGTCCACTAGGCATAATATCTCACTTTAACTCATCCCATTAAACAAAATATAATCAAAACATGTAATAAGTTGTGAGAAGAGTTGATCTGACTAAGCTAGGAGGTGAATTAAGGTCCATATAATTACCCAATAATGAGGGTCATCACTTATGGACTATGAAGTGAAAGTGGGGGAATCTAACATTTTGAACCCACTATAGTTCAACTAATTATAAGATCCACTAGGGCAACTGACATGTTGAACCCAATTCTGCCTAATGGATGGAAAAATTAAGATCAAGCTAGCTTGACGGTGATAGTAGAAGATTAAGCACCATTAGAAAGCCTCTGTAGCAGTGCAGTGTGACCACCATTATTAGTTCTAAGAAGTTTCTTATTCTATTGATCAAGTGAAAGGAGCAGCTGAGCCAACTTTAACAAGCAAGAAGCTTTATAAGATCTAGAGTAGTCTAACTAGTAAAGGAGAGTAAGAAGCTGGGGTATAGGCACCAGAAGTTGATCTAGTTAAAGCAGCCGTGGAATTAATAAATGATCTAGTTTCATATCTATAGCGAGTATATCCAACAACCATTGATCCAGGAGAAGCAGATTAACCTCTAGCAAAGTCGGAGTGGTATGGTGAAGTGAAAAGCTTCTCAAACTAGTAAAATGTGGTAAATTTAGTAAGAAAAGGTGGGGAGAACAGGAGCTATATTTATTGTATAGCCGACATATCTACGACGTATACAACTAGGATAGATGAATTGAGAAGGGAAAATGCTAGATTGGTTGGGAAGGGTAGGTAAGGGCTCACCTGTTGATTCTACAGAACAAGTAGCAGAGCTAGTTTACTACCCAGTTTCTCCACCAGATCAGTATATCTAGTTTTAGCAGTTGATTATTTTGCTGAAGCAATTTGATACCCACCACCATAAGCATATCCAATACCAGTAGTAGGAAAAGAAACACTAGGAGCAGCATACCTAGGGGGAGAATATCTACTAGTAGCACTCCTACCTGTTACAGATCCATACCCATACCCAGATCCAGTCACAGATCCAGATCGATACCCAGTAGCAGTTGATATACCGGAAACACCAGTACCCTTTGCACCAATACCAAATGCATCAGATGTATGAGCAAAGCGTATAGGAATACCAATACCAAATGTATCATAATGTTTGTAAAAACCATTCATTGACTCGGAAGTTTCCCCAGTAGTGCGCACATCTCTTCATGTCCTAGCACTAGCAACAATAGACCCAACACCATCTTGCCTAGCATCTCTTCCAGACAAATAGAGTGAACTGAATCTCTCCCTTGGTAGGAAAGATAGGTGCATGAGAGACAGTATCCTCATATTTAGGGTTAGAGCTAGAACCATTCATTGCAAATTCAAATCCAGGGAGGGTGCATTAGCACATAGGACATTTACCTGCAATAACCAATTTCATCTTGATATCTTTGTCTACGATCAGATTGGTGTATTCGTATATCGGAAAACTCACAGACACTCGCTCAACTATTGCTCTAGTTATGCTCTGTCAGTATCCTTGGACCCTGCTCTCTTGGAGGCCATTGATCCTGAACTATTGTGAGACGAATGAACACCTACTATGTCTGGAGACATGGTGGCATGCATGGAAAGAAATATTTTAGTTAAAACCAAATAAAACTTGAGGGATGACATGCAACATACCCGGGGAATTGCTAGAAAGGATTGCACAATTTTCATTGGGAGGTCGGAAGAATGGCTGTCAGAACTACGCAAAAGGCAGTGCAGACTGTCAGGAGGCTGGTTGACTGCTGGAATTGTGTAATGTGCAATCCACACTAGCTTGCTACGTGCTTAGATTTCGCAATGCATAATTTTAGCTGGCAAGTGATGCATGCCTAGGGATTGCATTGCACAATTTTCTAGGCCAATAGTCACTGCCTCTCAGAATTGCACAAAGTAAGACTCGAGGGCACTCACTCGCCAGAATTGTTTATTTTCACTAGAAGGTCAGGAGACTGATTACCGAAACTATGCAAAAGGTAGTTCAGACTGTCGAGAGGCTGGTTGACTATTGGAATTGCGCAATGTGCAATCCATACTGACTTGCTAGGTGTTGAGATTGCGTAATGCATAACACTTATTCATTTTTTTCGTTTTTCATTTTTTGTAACTGTGCATAACACTTATTCATTTTAGAGGCAGAATAGTGATCCCAACTTATTGAGAGCAAGAGAGGTTTTTCCTTTAGAGAAGTAGTTTGTATATACCTTTGATGTGCTTGTTAAGGTTTTTCCTCTCACCTTACTCCACCTGACTAAGTTGACAAGGATTAACCCAAAAAAAACTGACTAGAGTAGGTGATAGTAGTTAGTGCACAAACGTTTTGTTTTCACCAAGGTTCACTTCAAACAATACGTATTTTTCATTGGCATATCATGAAGTGAAGACAATAAGTTCTTCATACAGAGGTAGGACGATAGATAACCAAGTATTGACAACTGCACAAGTTGTCTTGTACTTTACCTAGCTCGTTTGAAGAGTCACACAAAGTTTCATACGAAACTAACCTGTGAACGTAAATAAGAAAACAAACAAAAAACAAATAAAAAGCAGAAGTAAATGTGTAAGCAAAGAAAGTGAGCAGAAAAATAAGCAAGTAAGAAAAACACAAAGTAAGAAGCAAACAAGTATGCAAGAAAACAAACCAAAAGCAAACACTACTCGTACTCCTAAGCTAATGGTGCATGGGTCTAGTCACACGAAGTGATACTTCCAAAGCAACCATCGGTGCATTGGTCGACCCATGTTGGTGAAAGAATGGTTCGCGAACAACACATCTCTGCGAACCAGCAAACATGAAATATATAAATATGAAGATGAACACACTCCGAGTTTAAATGTGTCCACAGAACATACGTGAGTGCAAGTGTATGACATGCAATCTGGGGACTTTCCATGGTGTTGTATCACAATGCATGCAATTGTTCAGCATATGCATACTCTTAACTGTGACATGCAAGCAAACGAAAGAAGCAAAGACAAATTGCATCATGCATGTGTGCTTTCTATGTAATATTCCTCCAATGCATGAGTGATGGGATCATGTAGTTCGAGTGGAGATAACATAATATGTGTGTGAGATTGATCTTCAATGCATATTGATGAGTGATGAAGAGGCTCGAGTGTTTCAACAATTTCTTGATCAAAAGTGAAACCAACATTAGGACAATAAGGGTGTGACATAACCATCAACTCCAGTTGAAGTGCCTTGACAGTCTATGGCATTTTGAATTTGTCGACAAATAGATCATCATAAACTAGTTGCTTGAAAAAATCAACTACGATAGTATCATCATCGTGATCGCATACAGGGTTGAATAGATCATGAAAACTACGATCAACAAAATCAATGATTTCATTGACATCCTCATGATAGAATGAATCAAACAGAGGGTTAGATGAGAAGTGAAAAAATTCACCCTCTGTGTTTCTGGAAAAAACAGATGAAAAATCAAGTGGATTTTCAACGAATAATTTGTCCTCTCTGTTGTCGGATGATGGACTGACATCCGGTGTGTTCTTCGAATGATCAAAAATGGGTGCATCCATAGACAGGGAAAGACATGTGAAATCAGGGATGGCAGAATCACCAAATTTATCAGGAAAGAATGGAGGAGGTTCGGATAGAAGGGATTCATCCTTCACCGAGGATTGACGCTCAAGCTCCCATTCATACTCTTCATCAATAATAGTCTGGAATATAAGAACACAAGGCAGTGCAATCTGGAGCATCTACAGAACATAAAGATAGAGGTTGAGGTAAAACAAGCATGTGAGAACCCATGGGCTTTGCAACAAAATCTTTGTGAAAATTGAGAGAAGTGATGTTGGGAGGATGTGACAATTGAACGAATGTGTGTGCCTATTCTACCACATCACTTTGTAGTCATGGATCTATTTGATGAGGGGATGACTAAGAGTCATTTGTGACAACAACCATGTTCGTATGTGATTACACAGCTCCATCACCGAAGTATGCTGAGCAGGGCTTGGGCTTGAAATTTCTTTTAGGATTAAAAAATTTGGTAAGACAATACGCAAATCTGTCCATGAGATACTAGAATTTCATCTAACTTTTAGGAGCTTGTAACTGCAACACACGGAAGCGGTCCCGAAATTCCATAGGAAATTCACACAGGGCCTTTCATTGTTGTAACAATTTTTTGTCAAGAGATTTTGGATCAAAATGATGGAAAGTAGATTCAGTGAGATCACAAAACTGGTCAAGTGAGTGCACACTGCCGAGAGGCAGACTTGAGCACCACCATTGTGCAAATTCATGAACTGTGTATGCAAGTAGCAGGTTGACCTCTTATACATAGAACTCGTCTGCATCCTCAAGGAATGCATAGAAGTCTCCTAAGTTCTCAACAAATGCTACTTCACCTTCACCATCATACGTGAATTCAGACAAGATATCAAAAAACTCCCTAATGATGTTGAGAGGTTCGACATGCGAAAAACATTACCGAGGGATGAGTGTGATAGAATCCATGATAGATATGTAAAGGTTCAAAATAAGATGAGAGGACACAACTTGTCATCTGGCCTTCCTAGTGCCAGAAATGTTGACGGTGCTAGACCCGCCAACATGTTAGGGGATCTCCCCAGTAAGAAGTCCCAACTAGACCTCAAACTGTTTGGTGTAGTAGTCCCAGTAGTGGGTTGTACAGTATCGCCTTGACCGTGGTTGCACACAAAGGCAGGTAAGATGTCCCTGTTGGTAGCAAGCGTGTGATATGCGTAGCAAGCCAAGGAAGGTGCATGGATGGTTCTAACATGCAGAAAATGAGGTGAGTGCACCCCATGGAAACCTGTGAAATCACGAAGCTAAGAAGGGAACACACAAGCAAAGATGCATTACAAACTAGAAAGAAAGTAAGCTAACAATCCAAAGTGATGGTTAAACCAACAAAACATCTCAATAAGATTTATACATACTTATACAGAAATAGTCGATACATGCATGCATAAGCAAATAGATACATATATCATTAAAGTAAAAAAGATAGCTAAAATACAATAACAAAATATGCATGAAACGTGATGGCTCTATTATATTAAGAAGTCAAAGTTCCAATCATAAAGTATAACCATGACCAATAACTAGTCCTAATAGCGAAATGTTACATTCACTATCGCCTGCTCCTCCAAAGAGATGTACTAACTCTACACTGTGGAGAAGCCAAGGCTCATTACAATACTCTCCAAGCTTTCTCTAAGATACTCCTATCGGAAGCTTGGCCGACCAAAAGCCTCTACAATGAGTTATGAGGGACTATATGTAGCAAAGGGTGGGGTGACGCTTGACATTCCCCTTTGTGACTGTCCATCTACCCTCATGACTCTTCAACTACTCTATGATTGTTACATTCATCTATTGACACTTGAACTTCCACTTGAGAATATGTTAAATACAATCTACACATGTACCCATGTGAGACAAATAGGCTTGAGAAATCCATGCAAGATATCACTATGAATCAGAAAACTATGGGAAGACCAACTCTTCGACATCCTCACAATGGTTGAAGGTATCAAACTGATGCCAAGCTTGGTACTCTATGATGGTGTTCATGTATTTTGTGGTGACATATTTCTGGAAATGAACTCTTGCCTCTCTTGCATCTGGGGACACTGCTCTGGCTCCTCTGTCCAACTCATCTAATAACATTTACATCATTATCTTGAGTGTGGCCAGACCATCGACATACCGATGCATGGTGTCTACACTGATTGCCAAGTCTGCACTAGTGGCTATGCACATCAACTCATCAACGTACGAGTCAAGCTCCAGTCGAAGTTGTATAGTGTTGCACTACCTTAAGGGTTTGATATCAATAAAGAAGAATTTCTATCTATATTCAGATCTTGTTATTTCTGGTGATTATTTACAATTATTGGGTATCTTGGTATCATTTCATATATTTCTGGGTCAGATCTATAACAAGTGGTATCAGAGCACTTTCTTGGGAAAGCGAAGA